>JAQFZC010003619.1:0-18273 GCA_034695205.1 Dicyrtoma fusca | reverse complement strand
CCACTTTGCTTTTAAGAGTTCGTGGATATGAACCATTTTGCTTCTGGTGTTTTTTGGATGTAACCCATTTTGCTTCTGGTTTTTTTTGGATGTAACCCATTTTGCTTCTTAACCGACGATTTGTAGGTAGTACGTACGACGTATGAATGAACCCAACATTAACAGTACAAATTAGTTCTTTCTCTTGGAACGACCGGAAGAAATCTAATGCCTTGAAAGCGAACATACCTACTTTAAACGTTATAAGCCTTCTTATGTGTTTTGGGAGCTTTATCTGCTTCCCAGTTGCTTTTCTAGAGGTTAGGGGACACTGGAAATTCTGCAAGTACTCATTAAATACTTACACGGAGATTTGTTTTGACCTTTTATGCTACAATTAGTCGTTTATACGAAAGATAAAACAGCGCCTTGCTTTCGACAATACCCATTGTCCATTATGCTTGCTCTACAATGAGTTGGGTGTTTTAAGCAATGCTAAGCTAATAAATTTGCATTGCTTGAAGTATTGTTGTTTATACAGGCCTCTAAAAAGTTGGCCAACGGGCGGACCTGAATACGATCCCCGAAGTAGTTGCTTGAAATTGTAGATACTGATTTTTGTGGATTTAAAATTTTTAGTTTGGGTCTGTAGATTCAACGTTTTTAATTTGGGTTTGTAGATTTGTCATTTTTAAATTGGTTCTTTGATGACATAATTCTTGAAAAATGTTGATTTGACTACGTCGCAGGATGGAGAACTGTAACCGCGACGTAGTCAAGTCAACATTTTTCACGAACTGCGTAAATACAGAACCAATTTAGAAATGCCACATCTACTACAGACCCAGATTAAAATGTTTAATCTACCGACCGAAACTAAAAACATTAAATCTACAGAAAACAGTATCTACAATTTCAAGCGACTATTTCAGAACCCCCATATTCAGGCCCTCCCTCAGGCTGACTTTTTAGAGGCCTATGTTTATACATCACTGATATATTGTGACCCGTATCTTTAACGCACCCACTAAAATCAGCATTTCAGCCTCCCACGTGGTAAAATTTGTAAGCCTTTTTAATTTTTTAATGAAGGGAGACCAATGAAAGAGCTGTAACTTTGATTAACCAAGAAAACATTCCAAAAATCTAACATATCACGTTTTGGGGTATTTTTTTTCAGTGTTCGTTTTATTACGGGTAGAGTAAGTAAAAACGCTTCCTTCCTTCATTAAAAAAGCTAAAGGCTTAAAAGTTTTGCCGTATGGGAGGCTCAAATGTTGTTTTTAAGGGGTTCGCTTCAGATATGGGCAGTGTGGATATATGGTGTGATGTATTTTAACCGAACCTGAAATCAAATTCTGTGGGTAACGCTATAATAAATCCAACCGACCAGATGGTAATGATTGCCATTGTAGCTTTCCTTTTTGAAGCACGAGCTGATAACGGATGTAGTACTGTAAAAATACAAAGTAAGTGCAACATTTACTCAGTGAATTGCAAAAAATATTAATTTACTGTGATGGATAACAATCTCCGATAGAAACATCGCATTGAACATGATCACATGATTAATACGTAACATCCTACATGTTTTATTAAATAAATTATTGTAATAATTAGAATCATTGGCTTTGATACATTCGTAAACACAAACATATGGTGAAAGCAAAGCACAAAGAGATCAGTTTGAGATAAATTACTAGAAAAGTATTCTGTTACCTGCTCTATAGCGATCCATTGCTATAGTTGCCAGAGTAAAAACGCTCACGTTCACACTCAGCACCTTCAACAACACAAAAGTATTACGGTAAAATATGATTATTGTAGAATTGTTTACGTTTTTCGTATCATAAAACGTATTTTATACGCAAAGGAACATCAAGTCATCCTCTATATTAATGAATACCGGACAGTTGGCTTCCGGGAGTTTGACTTGCAAAATACAAACCATCTTAAATGAGAAACACACCCTAGTCTGACTACAGGCCAATAGAAGAGCCAGACTTGACAGCAAGTTCATTTCAATGTGGTGTGCCGCAGCGTAGACTAATGCTATAACAAAACAAGCATTTCTGCCAGAAAATTAGTTTAACTGACATCTTGAACGAAATTGAAAGACAGGAAAGTAGCTTTGCTGGTACGTGAACATACATACCTACCTACATACGAGTTGAACAGACAACAAAGTCAGACTGTTGATCTTTGAACGTAGACACAGTGATACATCCACCCTGTTATGCTTCTACAAACCTGGACGTAAAACTTTTGAGCTACGCTAATAGGACTAGAATGAAGCGTTGATTCTCAAGAGCTTTGAAATCGTTGTTTTGTATCCCTCAGGAGTACGGCTTCCTGAGTGACAGTCAACAGTGACCTGTTTTTGTTCTATTTCGGTAAGGAAAGGAAGCCGAAGACCCATAACCGACAGTGATTGAATCCGTCAAGAATTGAACCGTGGAAAAATGATTGGTTGGTTGGGTACACTCGCATTTTAAAATTTTCGGTGCTCGCTTTCAAGAAACTGCTGACAGAGTTTGGGTGGAAGGTTCGCCGTAATGGCTGTAAAGAGCTGCGAGTTTGAACTCGTACGTAAGTATCCCGCTTTAAAACGTCCACCTAGTATTGCATTAAATGGCAAACTTTGCAAAACAATAGCAGGTCAAAGATTTAAAGTATAATCGTACACGATATGTATTTGTTGTGCGTACATACAACGTCTATCAATCCACTCGGAATTCAATTTCCGAAGACATCCTATCAGTCATCCTTTCTTCAGTAATACAAAGCCGACATCAAGAAGCTGCCATTAGTTTCTAGGTTACATTGCAGTGGGTACAATGATCTCAAGTCACATTTCTCAAAAACGTTTAAGTTAAATCTCAATGTTCACAGTACAATCGAAAAAATCGGACAACTTCGTCTGAGCGTTTCTTTGTTTTTTGACTCACTCAAAGCGGGGATGGAGATTTATCCACAATTTAGGGTATCTGCATGATGATAACTTGTTCTTTTGGCATGTGGAAGCTGACAAATAACTTACTGAGGGTGCTACAAAATCAAATAATAAATCATGGAGGGTTCCCTACCTAAACAAATTCAGGTAGATTGAAGTTTCGAGGAACGATTCTAAAATATGGAAGTAGCAAGCTTGTGTCACCGTCACGTAATTCGAATTCCTGTCTCAGGTAACACTGTTTCGTGTAAAGTCTTTGTTGAACTAAGCAATCCGGCACAGTAATTTTAAACCATATTTTCTGCTTTCGATGCCGTAGGTCGACGAATGCCAAAAGTAAACATTTTCATCACTTTGAATTAAACAGTTGGAATCACCTCTACCATACACACTGTTTCGAAAAGTTAGCATGGAAACGTAATCATCGTTAAAATTCTGTAATTAACGCCCATTGCGCAAAAACAAAACTTTATTCCTTACTGGATTACTACATCAACCAGTAAGGGGACGCACTTAGGTACCTAGACTTGCAGGTGTATGTTGTAGTACTGTAATCGCATTAATGGTACGTTTCATCGTTTAAGTAATACGATTAGTGAGAGACGTAATCATACGGATCTCGCAATTCCTTGAACAAATGATTTTATGACTCAATGAATTCAATTAGCTCAGATAATAAAACGAGTGTATCACATTTACTAAAATAAATTGCAGAAATACCGAGTCAAAGGCAAATTTTCACAAATATCAAAAGATTCCGGATCCGTTTAGTAGGAAAGTTGCCAAGAGCAAAAGGCCGGGAGACTGAACTTACATGCTTACTTAGTTCCATTGTACGTTTACCTTGTGAATTTGAGAGTATTATATAGGAGTTCATACATGGGCAAACAGCCCACGTAGAACAGAGAATAATACATGGAAGTCTTTCCTGAGGATAGGGAATTATTTCCTGAAGTAAGCTCGCTGAGAAAGTTCATGCGTCTAAATCAACCGGTGCGAGTAATATAATAATTTTTCTCCGAAGTTATTGTTTCACTCTCTTGTTGCTGTCTATCGTCGCTAGTTCCTTTTATTCTGAATTGGATTTCCACAAAAAATGTTGGAGGAGAATTCATAAAAAAAACATCCAGACGGTTCACTGGGCTCGGGATACAAAAATTATTATTACTGGCTTGAGTGTAACTCTCTGACTGGAACTGGGAGTTGGATTCAAATATGTACACGTAGTACATACCTATTCTGTTTCCCATCTAAACTGGGACATCCGTGTACTTATATTTATTCGGAGCATTTTAGCTGTAAACTTTGTACGTAGAATGTTTACTTTTTGACTTGAATTTTTTACGTTTTATACAGTCGTTTGCATGACAATAGCATACATCTTAAACAAAGCAACTTACGATTAGATGCTTAAGTTTGATACTTTGCGTACTTTTACTACAATTCGAGACCCATCAAAAGAACTAAAAGAACATGACCCTCACATTCAAAAAAATGAATAAACCTATTTTGAACTACAGTGCACCGAATGCATTCGGCTTTCCCTACTCTTTATTCAATCTCAGCCCTATTCGAGAAAATTAGGTTATTTTGAATGAGAATTTCTCATTCATGAATACAATTCTTGGCCTTTCTTTTTGGCTTTCACTGACAGGGCTACTCACGGTGAGCCTGAGTGTATTCTTTGAGTACCATTCACTTGTAGCATATGTAGGTTAAGTCAATATTTGCTACCAGGGAACATACTTCCATAGGTATGCACTTACCGTTAGTCCATGCCAACCGCTTCGCCCATTAGAGTAATGGGCATACACGTTATTAACTGTTTGACTTTCACATTAGCTACATGTGTACTATGTCAATATAGCTTCCGATAAAACTAATAAATAATGGAATAAATAAAAATGACAATATCCTTGAACACTCTACAATTTATCAACATTGTCTTGTACTCTGTTTTCGTTGTTTCAAGGGGAAATCGTGCAAATAAGCATTCAAGCTAACTTGGGTGGAAAATTTGATATAAAGAGTCTTTCTGTAAGCGAGTTCTACAAAAAGACAAACAACCAGTCGGGACTTACCTGCACAAAAGGACAGAATGCACACATAAATTCTGGCAGATTCCACTTCTGGAGAAGTGCGGCTTGGAATTGAAATGGTATTGCAAATAAACCTAGAAACAAATTGTGCATCAGGAACTATTACGTCACATCGTAAATATAATTAGTCGAGTTCAACGGCATTGTAACTCTGATTTACGGGCACATTTACATTTCTACTTGTATTTTATATTTAGCTTACCAATGATAATATCAGCAAGAGCGAGGTTTGCGATGAACATATTAGTCACGGTACGCATTTTTCGAGACACCTGCACACAAAAAACAATGAAAATAGACGACAAGTACAAGCGAGCCAGGCGAAAATATTTTATGTACAAAAAAAAGACATCATCCGACGCATGTGAATATTTTAATTTTTAATGGCACCAGTCTTGACATCTACCTACCTATCTATACTTTCACTGAAAGGCAAAACCCTGTAATTAGTTAACAAATACGGCACCCTGTAGTGTACACAGTCTTTGAATTTCCGTTCCGCTCAACTGTGAGTGAAGAGAGCAACGAGATAGTAAGGGTGGATGCAGATGAAATGTTTTGAATCTACGAAGCCAGTAGTGATGTGTATAAAGCATCTTAGAAAATATGTACCTATGAGTGAACATGTTCCTACCTACCTACCTACATATTATGTGTACGTACGTGCAATGGGATTTGGAAATACAGTATAATATTGGAGAGAAAGCAGCGTGTAACTGCTGTACATGATTACATACGCCATATTGGATACTAGAAACACTATCGTAAACAAGTATTTCGTATAGAAACTAGCCCATTAATCTATAGTCTACATACCTTGTATTTGGTATATTCCTGCAGTCGCCCGTTTCCCTTTAAGTACGCTAGTAGAGCACAATGCAGTTATAACTTTGACAATTCTGAAGGGCAGACACTTTCATTTTAAAAAATTTCCAAGTGGAACTTTTAGGTCAGATTTAACATTGAGATACCTGGAGACACGTTATGACGGCTATAAAAATAATTTTACACCAACGACTTGGATATTGCTCTCATGACTTTCACCAGTGAGCGTGGGCCTTGAAATATGGAGCAATGAGTGAATGTAAGTACTTTTCTTGGCATCTAAATAGAAAAAGAACGTTTTTTTTCCTGGAGAAACTTTGAGCATTCTCACAACGAGTGTTCTTCTGGGTTCAAGAAACCACTTAAGCCCCACTGACTGAGGACTGTACTAATGTAGCGGAGCGCATATAATTAACAGAACCTGTGCACTTCTTCCAATTCAACTGAAATCCCCAGTTTCCCTTGAACTTCTTCGTAGCCACCGGCAGACGATAGACAATGCTCTCCGTTCCCGCCATAACTTCATCCATAAGAATTTATTAGCTCGTCTGGCCCGGACGCTCTCTGTAGCGTTCAGGGAAGGGAATTGTAGCCAAGTCAATCTATCAGAGCAGCTCCCACTCCCAAGACCGTGTTGGCACTTACACCACTCAAGATATTCAATCCCAAAGTTTATTCTGGGAAGCCACCGTTGAAGTCAGTGAGAGTGTGAGAGGCTATCCTACAATAATACGGTATAAGCCGCAGAATTCCATCATCATGGCTCTATTTGACGGAATTTCGGTGGAAAAACTTAAGCATAAAAACCAAGTAGGAATCGATTAAAATTTCACCGACTGTTAGTCCGCCGAAATGGCTATAGTCAGTCAGTTTGCGGGGTCCAGTTTCCCGTTACATAAATGGAGCCGCCAGCCGTCGGTTACCAGTCGCGGAAGGATTAGTTTTTCCAGCTGGGTACAAAATGACAAATGCATGTAACTGCTAGCGTGACTCGCATGCCATTACTATTGTGTTTGGGTTCCAAAGTAAATACGCCAAGTATCTTGTATCTATCCCTCTATCTTCCCATCCATCCCGCTAAATTGTCCTGCCCTCCTTTCCACGTCTACCATGTAGATTCTAGATTACACGCCACTGCAACATACTATACACTATACTTGAATTCAACGTTTAATCACATTATCTTTTCTCATCATTACACCAATGCAATATTGTTTAATTATCCCGACTGAAGATGGCAATTTGAAAGAAAGCCAGTTTTTGTGTATCTCCTGAAAGCTTTTCAACAACGATATTTGTGCAGACTGGAGATTCCCAAGATTCCAAATGAGTCCCTACAAAAGTTCAAAAGTATACGCGGAACTATCGGTAGCGTCTGGCGGTGTTACATTAGCCCACATTTTGATTCTAGTACATCCTTGGCCAAAAGTACGATTCATCCCATGAGCTACCATGCCAATATTAATTGTGAGCTTCCGGGAGGGGATGGAAGGTAAATCAACAGGTTTTTATCCGGTTAATGTTAACAAAAGCTAATTATTTTTTCTCGTTGTCATTTTTGTCGCAGGTGTACTTTATTCCTTTGATGTTTTATGATCCATGACTGTAAGTTGTACTAGAACTAATCATTCGGGGTAATGCTATGAGACTACAGGAAGTTATTTTACTGTAATAATAGTAAGTATTAATTACGGTAATTGCCTTCAAAGTCTCTTCCTGGTCCACGGGAAGAAAGAAAATGTTTTCATTCAAAAGTTTGCATTCTCTCTCCACACTGTCCGTTCCTAATTTAGAAATAGCTGGTAGCTTCTAAAATCATGAGGAAGCTCATGGTATGAAGCTTTGGGTCGCTTTTGAACGTGTCTTCGTGATGCTAACCTATGAGCAAGGCTTGACGTTGGCTGGCACTGACTTCCAAGATTTTAGATCCTACTTATATACATAACTGAAGGCTTCAAATAAATCTCTGTAGCCTATATAATCCTTTGGTAGATTAGCTAGCATCAATACCAAGCCGGAATGAACGTTGGAGACTGCCTTCTAGACTTTGGTTTTCACAACTGAGCGCACGTAGGTAGCATAGTTGACTAAGCTTTTAAAACGAGAAGTGAATAACTCTTTGTACTTTAGCTACGAAGAAACGGCAGACGAGGAGGTACAGCACCCTGACTGCACTGCTTCTCTGTCTCATCCCTAGCACTATATCATCATCACCGTTCCCGTGGAAGTTGCATTATAATTATTTCCCATCTCTTTCCCTTGCAATATTGCTTTTCGACAAATGTACTCACTTGCCCATCGAACGGTTGTACGTATTGTACTTCACCGTCGAAAATTATGCCCTCATCCTCCTTTTGTTTTCTGGTGGAAACTACTTATATTCATATCCAGGACTATAATAGTTATGTAGCACTGTAGCCCGTAGCAGACAAAGCCAGCTGTAAGCCATTCCAAAACTTGTTTTTAACACTATAGACTGACGAGTGGAATTATATTGATGACACCGAGATTAGATCCGCGGTCCCAGGTTTCCCTGCCCTTGATACTCCTGGCGAAATCGAAGAATCTATAACCATGAATACACCCTACTCATGTCAGAATAAATGTCGGCCAGCAGTCCATTGAATGTGAGCCCTATGCGTATTATCATGTAAATCCTAGAAAAACTTTAGTTTTGGGTTTTTGGATTTTGAACAATTGGACAAGGCAAAGCATTGATTTAGCAAAGAAAAGAACTTTATTTTCGGTAGCATCTGAAGCTATTGTGGTACTCACAGTAGTAAACTGCGTCTAAAAGCAGAAACTTTCCCAAACATAATCATCATCTCACAAAAAGACTAGGTCATACTGTTGTAGTATATGGAAGTATAGCCTATATAAAAATGACAGAAAGAAAGCAAGGGGAAAAAATGCAAAAAGCAACTTATAGGCCTTCCCTTTCCCTCGCAAACAGAGTTGAATAATGATAAAAACGACGAGACGTACAGTTTCCTCATTCAATTCAAATGTTTTTTCTACACTCGTCTGGGCAGTACTACTGTCTGTTGGGTCCATGCATAAGCTTAAATATAGGATAATGCAGCCGTACTATAAGCACAGGAATAAAAAAACGAGTGAGCTCATTTTACGTAGACCAGTATGGGATGCCGGACAGTTGACTCCCGAAAAGACCCCCAAACATGAAAACAGTCGGGATAGCGGATCCAAATTGGTAATATGATGTAAAATACCGGCCTAAAATTAAAATTAGCAACCAGCAATTAGTTTTTTCTACTCTTTTACTCCGTGGTTTTGTTTTTAAGTTTAACTTGAAAAATCATCGTAACAATGAAAAATTGCAATATACTAACAGAGGTTTTTTTTATATAATGCCGCATAACAAAATTATAAATTAATGGCAAACTTATTGACAATTTTTTACTGTGCCATATCGATATAAATCAAGTACTACATATTTAGGTTACGACATATTTCATTCTTTTCAATACCATTCTGGAACCGCTCTGCAGAGTATTATGCTCGTAACACGGGAACTAGGAAACTGAATGAAAACGAGAGTTTTAGCTATGGAGGATTGGGAGAATAATATTGTGTTTAAAAAGGTTGAGAAATTAGATGCATTTAGGAAATGGTGAACTGAAATGTAATCCCGACCGTTTCCAAATTTGGGAGTCAAAAGTCCGGGGGTCATATTTCCAGTTGCCACTAGTGTATGTTCTAAAACAAAATGAAATTCCTTTAGTGGCACGTTTTATTACTATGGTCTTGGAGAAATATGAATTCAAACCGAATTTTATACTTTCCTTGTCAAATAATTTCTGCCCAGGGTCAAAATTGCCCGTTTTTAATGATCTTAATTGTTTAAGAGTGATATCATATTTAATTATACATTTTTAAGAAGGCAATGAATGTAATATTGAGATTTCAGTTTTCTATCTTGTATGTATGTAAATGGACCTAATCGACTTACTAGTGTGCAATCTATGCTTATTCCAACACCGGCGGGTATCTGTATATATAAATACCTAGCCACTTTTTTAATACTACTTAGGCGCACAAGGATACTTCCTGTATTGGTGCTTAAAATCTAATGGGATATGAACAAGAAGAATGTGCAATGAAGAGACGGAATCTTCCCGATTATCGTTCCTTATTTCCTGTAGTGTAATGACAGGAATGCTATACATAAGTAGAAACTTACTAGTATTATTACCAGTATTAATGGTGTATAACGTAGCATTCAATTCTGGGATAAATCTGCCATTGAATCTTTCGTCCCTACATACATGCAAGTCTCGCTGTTCAACTCAACTTACAATGCAGTTACAATGGTAACTTACGTATTCCCTATATTACAACTTTCATTGCTTCGCCAAAACTTTCGCCAAAAATGTCATCTTCAATAAGGCCGTGCAAAGTCAAAGTTAAGAAATTGCTTTGTCTATAGTCTATATATGTTATAGGGTTCGTCACGCCCCATAGGCACTATTCCTTGTTAGTTTGAAATACAACCTGCACCAGCGTTTCCATCATACGTCGGCATCGCTTGCAATTATAATAAATTATACAATTCCCCGAGTCTACGGAGACAGAATTATCCGTAGCAGTCAATTAGTCAATTACACTACTTCATTTTGTCGTTATCACTGGAACTGCATTGGTAGCACTTAAAAACATAAACCGTATGAGAGTAAGAGAGTAACTTACTTATTCCCTTTCCCTTGCCTTTACCTCGGTCGAAATTTAAATTTTTCAAATGAAACTAATAAGGAATGGCAATTCCTTAATTTGATAATTTTGTCATCACATACCTTGTAGGTACATCAAGTCGTGGCATGTATGCACACAAGTGCGCATAGAAAATGAAAATGACACTGGCTGGAAATTATTGTGGGATACTGTGGTATAATCAGCTTACTTTTAGGATAAAAGTGATACCCTGCCATGGATCATCTATTGGATTTAGTCAATAATGTAGTATAGGCAGCCATAGCCTCGTAGAAAAATACATATATTACCTTTCAAGTGACAGCAACACCCCAAACTTTTATTGGTCCCTCTGCTTCTGGTTACAACTTACTGACTTTGAATGTGCGGTGATTCTTTTTTTTTTAAATTCATTATGAATGTGGGCGGTTGAGACCAGAATAGAATAGAAAACCCGGAGTTTTATAACCATACAGCCATATAGGTACCTAGTTACTATACACAAAACTAAGGTAATGTTTAGTCTGGTAGACATGTTTGAAGCAAACGGGTTTGCTGGTAGACTCGAAACCACAAATAAAATAAGTGTATACACACACTTAAATAGGTATGTAGGTATATCCATAGTTCTGTACATACACATACATATATTATATGTAAGTGTGCACACGTGCAGCTGCAGCCGCCTTCTCCATAAGACAGATTGAAGGGCACAGAGTGCTTTACTGACTTTGATTTAATTTTTACTTTATCAAAATCAAACTATCATTTTTTCAAGCCTGGTCAGGCACCGGAAGAAAAAACTTTTTGTTAACAACACCGCAGCTGCGTGAGGCATGCTAAGTTCATACGATTAAGTTTTTTCTCTCTTTGAATTCCGTATGCTCCCTGCGAAAATGAAAAAAAGAGTGTTTCTATAGACAGCTCCTTTGCATGTGTGTAGACGAAAATGAGTGTCAATAGAGCGATGGGAAGAAACGTAAGATAGCGTATATAGCTAGGTAGCTTATGCAGGTAGCTGTGAATAAATCTACATAATACACGTAAAAATAATATTGGATTACAGCGTCAATGCTGATGTAACTGGGATTTATGTTGAATTTTTTAGCAAAACGAGCTGCCTACGCAAACATGTTGAAAAGGTTGTTGAAATCATTAAATCTCTAATTTAAAGGAGTTGAGATGCGGGATTATTGAGTGTACGTGCGAATAACATGTCTCAATGTGGACTCAAGGCGCAGAGTGGTCGGGATCCCTCCTCACATGAGGAAGGAAGGCGCAGGTTATGGAAGTTGAAAGGGAAACGAAGCACCGCCATTAAGATGCCGAAACTGATTGCCATGTCAGACGTCAGATAATGAAAATGGAAGGGAAATAAAAAATTCCGATAATAAAATGCATTAGATCGGGATTGGAATTGTGCACAAGTGGGGGTTGTCGTTATTCATTACATCAATGTCACTGGACGAGTGAGTTAGCTTAGCTCCCAGTTCATGCTGCACTCTCATTACGGATCGATCTACAACCCCGACAGATTATTTGACCATTGCAATGGTGGGTGGCTGGATGGATGGATGGTCATTGCAAAGGCACAAAAAACTCAAAATCCTCTAAATCCCGAAAACCTGAATTCAAATCCAAATAAACTTTTAGCCGTCAATAATACTATTTTCCTAGCATTATTACATTGCAACTCCATTGGATGTAGTGAATGCATATATCAAGTTCAGCCCAGTGAACTAAATTGTGATCTCATCTGTGTAAGACAAAATAATGAATTTTCTCTCACTTTTTTTGGCTACAATCCCTTGCTGAAAGGGCATTGTTGACTTGTGTGCTGATTTGTTTTTTCTGGCTCATTTATCTGTAGAATGTCCTTATTAAATTGGGAAGTAATAATAAACAAAAGGGATTTTTCACTGTACATTTAGTGTTTGTTCAAGTTGGACAAATACAACGAGTTGTTGTGAAAGCAGGGTGTCGGGACTGATATCTATTTCTATTCGTGGCTACATACATATATCCTTAATCCTCCGGGCAGATGGTATTCCCATAAATACGGACAACTAATTTACAATGCTGCCCTTGGCTAAAGCTTAGAAGATAAAAAATGCATTCCATAAAAATGGGTTGGGGTTGGGGAGTAAAGAAAGGAAGAAACTGACCGAAACAACCCAGAGCACGAGACCATTTCCGATAACTGCCAAAAGCGAAATTCCACCGTAAAAAGTAGACAGGATGATGACCATACCCACTGGGACTTGAAACAACTCGTCGAAGGAATCAAGCTCTTCGGAAATATTTCTGGGCAGTGAAAAATTTTCCGACAACGTCCTGTTCTCACCAAAATCACTTTCACTTTCATTGTAATCCATGATGTCTTCCTTTTAGCTCACCTACCCCGGCCTCTCTCTGTCTGTCTCTCGCCCAATACTTTTTTGAAGTACACAAAATAGAAATACGACAGAGACTTTTGAGCTGATCGTGGGAGTAGTGGGGAGAGTCACCGAAAGTGCTGGAGACTTTCAATATTTTTCAACTGTAGCGGCAGATGAAGATCGCGGCTCTTGCTGTGACATAAAGAATAAGGGATTTTTTTCCGCTTAGTTTCACACTTGGATCACACAAACTTCCCTCCCGTCGAATACCCAACTCCGAGTTAAAATATTTAGGCCATCAGAACACAAGTTCCGAGTGTAAAATGAGGGTAAGTATTGGGCACTCAACTGGAACTCAAGGTGTAGTGCTGGGTGTCTTCAATGTATTTTTCTGGTGCAATAACAAGTTATGGAATTTTTATATTCATGATTGACGCGTTCATATAGATTCTATATAGACATGTTTTTATGTATAAGGGGGGTACACACATATCTACATTTCACAAATCTCTTCGCCGATTTCCCAAGAATCACGGAAAAAATGGTACTTTTTTTAAAAACTTTCCTTTCAATCCAACCAAACTGACATGAAAACTATGAACTAAACACACAATTTTATTCTGGCATGAGAAAAAAACGTGAAGGAAAGCGTATTTCAAATTTTATGCATGTAGGGGATGGAATGAAAAGGAAAAAATTGAGCTGACTTGGTCATAAATCATATGCTTGTTGCACTCATGATTGATTCATAGATTAGTGTCCTGAATGTATAATAATTATTATTATTCTGTCCAATCAGCTGCTACCGTCTAGCACAAAAACAATTAAAATTATTATTAGTTGTTAAAATTAAGACAATACTAAGAGCGGAAATGAAAGAAGGGCGAGTCATATCTCCTGTAATGTGGTGCAAGCAGAGGAATAGCAATAGAGCAAAACTATCGATGTATTTTATAATGTTACTAATCCTGCAATAGTTAGGATTTGGGATTGGGTTTCTGTGAAACTTTTAGGAGGAGGGCAACCACACTGGAATTAATAGAAGCACATGGATAGTTTTTATTCTAATTCATTTTCCCTACTGCAGACTGGAACTAACTCTCTGAACTGTGTGATGAGAGGAGCACAAATTAGATAACCGACTGCAAAGAATGTAACTCATTAGTTCACAATTAAATAGGTGTGTTAGACTCAGCAATGTGCATACGAAGGACGAGCCACACGTACGAAGAGCACTATGCCGCCACGAAGCAGTGGGGTGCAGTGGAGCATTATCTCTGTTGTGGTGCTAATAACAGAGGCTGGAGATTCATTAATATACGCCTCTTCAGCTACAATCATGTTTCTTATTCATAACTTGACTGCTGAACTTCAAAAGAAGTCAGAAGTCGTTGCATAATCATGTCTCTCGTCTGCATGTCTAAACATCTGAGGAGGACACTCACGGTCTAGGTTGTGTCTTGAATCATAATCAAATTAATAAACTTATATCTCTTGTGTCTCTGTCAGTCTGTATCTTTCACTAATTTTAGCCATTAGCACAAGAATCCCTTCACAAAAATTGGTTCGTGAAGCAAATTGTGGTACAATGCTGATCCAAAATTTAATCAGGATTTTATATGGTATAGCCAAATCTTTTGTCAATGACTAGAGTTAGAATTAGACTTTGAACACTAGCTATCTTTTTAGATCTTATAGTTTCCAGTGCTGCTACAGATTTATTTTTGGCTTCGGTTTAGACCCGTGTAATAAATAGGCATTGACAAAGTACTACGCACATAGTTCACATATTCAAGGTACTCCTACAGTTAAAGATGGAGAGCTGGGTCTCTCCCACCACATCCAGTAGACTAACAATATGTCTGAGATTTAATAGTGTGTAATGTGCAGTGTTGGATTTGAATTCAAAATGACTCTAATAAATTATGAAATACAATAGAATCTTGGTCGAGACTTGAATTCTTGTTTGAACATTAAATTAGCGTCCTCATGTCGTTCTAGAATTGAAACACTACTGGGGACTGACTGAGATGGATTCTCCTAATGTTTAAAAATTATAAACCAGAGTTGCGAAAGCACATTATTTGAATCCAAGCCACCCTATAAATAACTAAAATAGTCTGCGCTATACCTCCTAATATCTGTATCCTGTATCATGTCTGTTTATCTCTAGAAATTGGGAAGAGTTTTTTTTAAAGTTCAGAGTGTAGGGAGATTACTATTTTTTTACATGGAGAAACTGATAAAATTCTGAACTGCCTAGATATTGAAGGTCTTCTGAAAATGGTAAAGGTACAGATCCTTTTAGCATAATTTCCCAGAGGACCCAGGCTTGAGATAATTATAACAATCCTCGTCGGTTTTTTACCATATTTTTCAAAGCTGGTTTGTAATTATCATTGAAAACTTGAAGATTAGGCTATGCGTACATTTGTACCATGTATTCATAAGGTTAATAATTTCCATTCGTTTTGGAGGACACGACAACTTTCGAATCAAAATCCATTTCCCTTTGGAGAAGGTGCAAGACTTTCTGTTTCTGAAGAGAAACTACCCATATAATGTACTATTATTGTATAGCTTTTCAACAGTTATTTGATAATAATTGGATTAATTTCTAGTATGGTAACTAACTATACACAGTGGGTGTTTTGGACTTAAATAAGGGCTACGACCGCTACAGTACTGAGCTGAGCTTGAGAAGTAGAGTTTGGAGTTTAGAGGGAAATAAGAGTGAACAATTAAGGGGAACGAGAGAAGGACGATCCATGTTGGTTTACAGACACAACACAATCCACACACCAACCACTGCTCACTTATCCTGAAACACTTGACGTCTACTGCGCTCGTAGCATTCGTCTTTAATTATATGAGTGCTAATAAATGATTACTACAGCTGCATATTGGCTGGGACATTGGAGAGAGTGGAGACTTAACACGAGGGAGAAACAAATGGCCAGTCCGCTCCTGGTCTCACACAGTCACTTCACTTTATGCTTATTCATTTCCTCGTGGATTTCTTGAGAGCTCTAATAATAAAGTTTACTTTCATTTCCTGTGGAACTTATGTATGGATGGTGTGGCGGGGTATGGTCCTGCTGTGGACGAGCTGGAAGTTTAGAGATTTGCAAGCCAATAACCACTCTAGAGAAGATAATATTTTAGAATTATATCAAGAAAAAAAACTGGTGCCTTCATTTTGGCTTGAGAGTTTTTCAAGTGCAAATAAAATAGAATTATGATTTTGGGCTTGTGGGGTAGACTTGTGCTTTGTCGTCGAGTCAATATCGGAATGAGAAAGTGAGAGGAAATGCTCTGTGCTCGGCTCGTCTTGCTGGCTCTCGCAGTTCCTGGTCTAAACTAAGACGAGGCCTACCACACGAATCTCTCTTTACTCTCTCATCTCCTCCAGCCTCCAGTTCCAGTCCAGTCCTGTGCTCTTGAGAAGCATACAAATCTTTTCTCACGCATGCAACTTTGGTTTCTCACCAAACCATAAAATTCCTTTTCACGCCATAAAGTATTCTTCAAAGTTGGTCTTGGAACGAAACCCGCCACTCACACCAACAATCCAGGTAGGCCCTCCATGCCACGGACTTATATATTCCTACTACTTGAGCCATCCAAAAATATCCCCTCAACTCCCTCCTGCCTGCGTATTCATGTATATGCGTATACATTGCTATAGGAAGTACAGTACAGGAAGCTAAAGTAATACAGTGAGCAGCCTCTCGTCATACCGAGATTTTCTTGGGAATTATTCTCTATTCAGATTCAATGGAATAGAGTCCCATAGGAGCTGGGGCTTTAGCTTGACGAGGGCGAGTGCGGGAAAGGAAAGTCAAAGCCATTCTTGTCGTTTAGCTGGACGTACTGTACTTGTGTACACTGAGGGAAGATGATGATAATGCAATGAACGTTGAAACATGGAGCGTAATTTAGCCGAATTTGAGAAATCTAATCCTTCTCGTTCACGTCCCCTGTCGGCTCTTCATTGAATGTACTTTCTAAGTCTCGGTAAATATTCCAAGGTAATGCTCAGTTTTCTTTTCTTTCAGGACAGTCAGCACTGATGTATTACGTACTTCATTCGTCCTGACAAGTGTAACGACCCATGAAAAAGTGTTGTGTTGGTGGAAGCCATTTATTTTGAAAAATTTCAGCATACACTTTTATTTACATTGTGCATTGTGCATTTGCCACTGATACTACAAAAGTAGTTTTATTCACTTTTGTTTCGTGCATAAACCTATTTTTAGAGATGCATTACAGAAAAGGTCATCGCTGTCTTGTTTTTCTATACACGTATATGTATGTGTCTATATCTGTGCTGTCGACATTTTTGATCATTTCATTCATACTTGTACGCATATGTATTATCTGTATGAAGAAGCCAATCTTAGTTTTTAAACGTTATAAAGTATTCCTGAACTCCCGACAAGGTTCAGAAATCTTTGCACCGGATTAATTACGAGATTCAAACGACACGAAAATCTCTCTTGAACACAATTTTATGTAGTCGTAGTATTTCATGGCAAAAGCTCGAAACACAATTTCAGGCTGTTTAACTTCTAAACTTACAAAGGATCAGACGTCGTACGGTGTCACAATTTTGCATTATAAATTTTAAATTGAAAGGATGTCATATTTCATTCAGTTGAAGTAATTCACATGGAACAAAAGCAATTGAGCTAAATTAAATTTCATGGCCCAATCTACTTACCATGCCTGCGTAGACCGTCACTCCGTTTCTTCGTTCGGGTAAGTCAAAATTGACATATCTTAGTACACCTTAATGTAATACAATTGTATTTTTTATAGAATTATTCTTCATCTATTTTAAGAGCTTATCTGTAAATGCGGGTACATGTGTGCGAGGAAGATGCATTATTTTTGCACCTGGATGCTGCATAGATTGTAATACGATACAGTGAGTTGTTGAGATGAAGATAGGTCGGTGACTAGAAGCATCAAAAAAAATAATGATAGCCACTAAATCATTTTAATAAATGATTTAGTGGCTAGGCAGATCAGTCGTTCTCCGAAAATCTCTTACTAGCGACTAAATTCAAACCTATTACGCTATAAATACATGATTATTCTTCCCAACGACTGATTGTATCAAAAAAATAAAACACGCAGATGATTTCACCAACTTTTGTAATTAAAATGGTGATTTATCACAAATAGGTCTTTATCACAACCACAATTAGGGCTACCTACCCTAGTTCCAAGACATAACAATAATTAAAAATGTGGGGCTTCGCCCCACTTGGTTAGCTAGGACGATATGTTCTTCACCAAGGATAACAGGATCTATTCTTTGAGCTTC
>JAQFZC010003618.1:0-18275 GCA_034695205.1 Dicyrtoma fusca | reverse complement strand
TTTTGGTGTTTGGAATCCAGGTTATGCCCCCATTGGACTTGAATTGTCTATGAATAAATGTCCGGTAGCTATACATTTGGTAGTGCATCAGGAAAATATACGTTTGTTGAAATCGAATTCGGGTCACTTGTCGTATCCGTACATTGTCCCACTGGGTGTAACCCTCTCCCTTTTTAAAATGGTCAAATAAGTTTTGAAGCCCGTAATTTTCTCGTTCATGAAAATGGAAAAAAGACCTGCTGAAAACTATAATTTTGAGGAAGCATCGTCGAATGTTTCTAAATTTAAATGGGTAAAGTCCCATTTTCAATCTGTACAAGTCCATACTTCTGCCTTCTGTGCTAATTATTGATGATAGGACAGTTGGGCTTTCGATCAGAGTATAGTCAACGACGTGGTATTCATCAAAAACTATGATTTCAATTGGACAATGGGAATAGGGCCTAAGAAGAGGATTTATATCCACCAGTTTTACTTGAAGTTGTGCCCCTCGGTCATTTTCGAAGGGCACCGATTTGAAGACGGGAAGGTGCATTTGACTTTTAGATAATACAAGGAAAGGACTTGGATTTAAATTGTAGATTGCAAGAAAAACAGTTACTAAATACCAACGGGTCATGGTCACTTTCAACTTTTTTTAAGAACTACACTAGAATGAATTTAAACTATATTGTGCTTGTAATTTAGACTAAACTTGACTGGATTTTTCTAAACTCACTTAGTGCTTAATCCATAACTACTATCATCTATCTAACTAACAAAAAGCTAACTAGTAAGCAACTTCTTACTGTTCACCATTATTTTTTTAATAGGGCTTTTATTTACAGAAACTTTATTAACTTTTAACTGTGGACCAATCCGCCACGAGTTGTTTCAAGTTGTCAGTAGATACTTCAGATTTAAAGCATTTTGTGTTGACATTATTTATCAAAGAGATTTGCACTCAGTTAAGTGAGCAAATATTTTCTTAGCAATTGACCTTATGTGGGAAAATAACAGTTACTTTTTAGCATAACTATTTGCAATAGATAGTAGATCTTAATTTAACAATGTACACACCAGTAATTTTCTTTTTACGCTAGCAGAAGCCATCATTTCACTTGTAGTTCCTTAAATCCTTCCATACAGTTTATTATTCCATAAATTAGTCAAGCTAAGAAACGAAACAGTAAAACTTCCTGCTTTTAAAATATGGTATTACATTGCTTATTTTGTCAAAATTGAGCTAAACAGTGACGTCAGTAATTGAGATAGGTACATACAGGGTTGTCATTAATAGAATAATAAATTATACAATAATGTAATATCTGTATTACAAAATAAAGCAAATAGGATTACAGAATATAGTCTGGCATTGTTTGCCTTGACAGGTCTGTTCAACAATTTCATTCATTGACATTGATGACTGATGAGACACTGTACAATGTTCGTCAAAATAACTTTTATAGCTTTATTATTGTTTCCACAGTTGTGAATAATAAATTATTCGAGAATCCGGAAAGCTGTAAATATATATACGTAATACAGTATTTACAAGTATGCGGTATGCATACTATATTGACTGAAAGACGATAAATCTTTACCTGTCAACTGTCCATATATAATTCCTTTTCCTATAATGGATAATCCTATATATAATTAAATTATAATAATTATAATATCGAGAAGATCCTGGTAGTAATTCGTGTATTTAAACAGTAACTTAAAATAAAACAGCACATTAACCTTCCAGTAAGTACAAGCTACTAAAAAATAGTTGCAAGTTACTTGATTAGGTTGGATTGCAAAAAACTTTTTGTCAATTATTCAAAAATGGCAAAAATTTTCGAATCTACCGCCACTTTATTCTGCGCCGTGGCAATTTGCCTTTTCGCCTCATTCTTCGTCGTCAATGGGCAGGACCGTCTAGCCAATGGGAAGAAGTACAAAATTATCTCGGATGCTAATGGCTTGGTAAGAAAACTAGAAGCTATTTAATATAGGTATATAAATATCAACCACTTAGTTAACCATTTAATAATTATTAATGTTATTATTTACGTTTCACATTCATTTCCAGGTCATGACGGCAGAAGAGGGAGTTTACAATACGTACTTGGGCATCGTTCACATGGAGCCATTTGTCAATGGAACGAACCAGTTCTGGGAGTACACCTTTGACCGAAAAGGTGTTTTTTAAAAAAATAAATGCAATACTAGTACCACTATTTTAAATGCTTTTTTGTAATATTATTAATACATTTTTAAATCTTTTTGTAACACTAGTTTCGGTATTTACGAGCGAAATGAATGACTACAATAAGGTGAGCACTCACCATGAAAAAGACAGCTTTCATACTCCAAACGACTTCAAAGCTACTGTGAGGAAGGGAAACTTTTACTTCCTTCAACAGGTCACAACCCAGGAAAACAGGGATAACCCAAAATGTCTACAAAATATGGGGTAATGTGAATGAGAAGTTTCTACAATAATATTTGATTTTTAGTTAAAAACGTGTTTTGCTCATTTCCCTCTTATCTTTTGCATTTTTTTGTACAGAGAAGGGCAGGCAGTTCGACTCGTGGCCTGTAACATGGGTTGTAAGGACCAAATTTGGAAGTTTGAAAGGCTGCCATAAGTGTTTTGTAGCAAGGAGTAAAGTGTACGCATTTAAATCATAAAATTCAAATACATTTTACTGTAATACAAAAAAACGAATTCTTCAATAAAAAGTAATTCTCAGTAAAGTAGTTCACTGGAGTACATAATGCATTAATGTGTTTTATGAGGCCTGTTATTTTTTGCAAAAACGTCATACGTCACCCCACACTTGCCCCTGTAAACTTTTACATCTTTTGAAATATTTTATGTTGACATTTACTGAAACCCGAAACATTATTTAATGCTAATTCTACATTTCAACATGCCATGAGAAAATTTAAAAAAATTATTTGGATTTAGAATTGAAAACCACGGGCCCTGTGGCCTAGCTCAATTGCCAGGTTTTGGAACATGCATGTTAATAACAAATTCGATCAATTAACTTATACTAAATTAATTCTTTTTAGAATGTTCAGGTAACACTTTTTAGTTGAAGTAGTAACGGAATAGTATAAATTGCAAACTTTAAAATAAGCACGTGCACTGTTTCGCTTCATTTATTCATCCCTATGCTTCAAATCGATTTCAGTTTTCGAAAATCAACGAATTGATTTTCAACCATTCATTTTGTAAAAGCCGTAATACGACTCTGAATTTGAAAAAGCCGGGTCTTTCCCATTCATCTACTGACTACGGCGTGGCATAGTAGCATTGCCACAAAATCGAGCTAAATATCAACTGTCAAGAAACTGAAATTCGCATGTCGATTACATACATAGCTAAGTAACAACTAAAGGTCATTTTTTCATGAGGGCCGCCCGCGATTAGGCACGCTTGTAGGAGACTGAAAATCTTCAAATACAACAGTAAGTCCCAAGTTTAACACAACATTATTCTCTACAAATTACTCTAATTATTTTACTCATTATTTTTGAATTTTGGTATCGTTTTTGTATGACCTACTTATATAATCAGCTTATAAAATATGTTTCAAAATAAAGCAAACATGATTACAGGTTATATAGTTTGTCATTGTTTGCCTTTACCTATTTAATAGTTTAATTCATTGATGAGTCAATGTACAGTCAATGTACGCCCTAATATCTTTTATAGCTTTATTATTGTTTCAACAGTTGTGAATAATAAATTATTGGAGAATCCAGAAAGCTGTCAGTAACTCCAAGCGGATATCGATGGTTCAAATACAAAATGGCGCATATCCAATGTAGCTTATACCAAAATAGCCAAAAATGTGGCATTTTTTCAAATCCTACTTAGAAGTACAGGTTTTGTGTGTTATAAAATAAGCAAATAGAAGTACACATATTTCAATCAAGACAACTCAAAGTAATTTTATATTTCAAAAAGTACATATGAAGGGTTTGCATTTTTTGTGTTTTAAAAAAATAGTGTGTCAATAATAATCAGCTTATTTTAAAAATAAAGAAAAATACGATACTATTTTGTGCTCTTATCGATGCTTCATTATTCATGAATATGCGTCAATTTGCATCTTTCCCTGTGCGTCACTTTTCCACTCCATTCCATTGACTGAAAGACGATAAATCTTTACCTGTCAACTGTCCATGTATGATAGAGAAGATCCTGGTTGTAACTTGTGTATTTAAACGGCAAAAAAATAGTTGTTAGCTACTTCATTGGGTAATTGGGTTGCATTGCAAAAGCTCTATTTTAACTAATTTTAACCAATAATTAGTCTAAAATGTCAAAAACATTCGAATCTACCGCCACTTTATTCTGCGCCGTCGCAATTTGCCTCTTCGCCTCATTCTTCGTCGTCAATGGACAGGACAAGCTAGTCAGTGGGAAGAAGTACAAGATTATCTCGCAGGCTAACGACTTGGTAAGAAAACTAGAAACGATTTATGAATTTCAACTACTTAGTTGTTTATTTAATTTTAATTTTATAAATTATTTATTAAATTATTGCTCTTATTTTTATTATTTAATTTCACATTCATTTCCAGGTCATGACGGGAGAAAGGGGAGTTAACAATGAGTCCCCGGGCATCGTTCACATGGAGGAATTTGTCAATTCAACGGACCAGTTTTGGAAGTACAGTTTCGAACGAAAAGGTGGTTTTAAGAAATAAATGATTGACTATACTCATGCTACTATTTTAAATGCCTTTTATTATATTATTAATAATATATTTTTTAAATCTTTTTGTAACATTAGTTTCCGTATTTAAGAACGAAAAGAATTCCTACAATAATGTGACCACCTACCATGAAAAAGGCAGCTTTCGTGTTTGGAACGACTTCGAAGCTACTGTAAGGAAGGGAAACTTTTACTTCCTTCGACAGGTCACAACTCAGAAAAACAGGGAGAACCAAGAGTGTCTACAAAATATGGGGTAATACGAATAAGAGTTTTTTTATAAGAATAACTTATTTGATTTTTATATAAACCGTTTTTTCTCATTTTCCTTATCCTTCTATCCTTTTCTTTTTATTTTATAGAGAAGGGGAGGCAGTTCAACTCTTGCCCTGTAACAGGGGTTGTGAGGACCAAATTTGGAAATTTAAATTGCTGCCATGAGTGCCATGTAGCAAGGAGTTAAGTTTACGCATTTAAATCATAAAATTCAAATACATTTAGTGTAATACAAAAAATGTGTTGTATTGTATTGAAGGATACTCTTCCCTACGGGCCTATCGCCCATGAAAGGATCGCAATTTATTAATCACATAATTCAATTAGCATTAGTAGGTACATTTGCTGGTGACTTGTGCCGATTGAATATATGAATGGTATTAAATTAGTTTGTTTATAAGCAAAATACATATTTTACATTAGTACAATTACATACATAAGCAGTGGTTTGGATGTTGGAGTTCGACTTTAGCTAGAGAATTATAAGTATATGCTATGATTAGACACCATTGAGTTGTAATTGTGTATTGGGTAAGCTAGCACATTAATATTGAATACATAGTAAGTGATTAAGTAAGGTAATAGTAATTGCTGAATTATACACAAAACAGACTTATTATTTTGAAGCAGTGTTTGTACTACATAGTGCAAGTATTATTTCATTTAAAACAAAACAAACTTGTAACATGTGTGTTTAATAAACAGTGTTAGACCGGGGAGCCCAAGGCATGTTGTAATCACGTAGTTATTTCAATAATTTCCATGTTGCAGTTTCAAGTGTAACACAATGTTTTGTCGCGAGTCGTGGCAAAAAGTTTGCTTCCATATAGCTTGGTATACACGCATTCGGTTCTTGATTTTAGTTCTTTTGCTTTTTTCATAAGAATGTGATAGATTTTATTTTCCGTTGCGGTCCGCAATTTTTTGATGTTGATCATCTTCGTCCCAGTGTGGTTTTTTATGTTGGGTTTGAGATGCCATAATAGTTTTAAATCACTATTAGGTGGATTTTGTACCATAACTGGTCGAGGTACACTTTCTCGTTGACCACCAAGACGTGTTACTTCTTGAAATTCAAAATTTTTCGCATCGATGATGTTCATTATGATTTGAAGTTTTTTCCGAATAATTTCATCGGTTTCTTGAGGGTGTTCTGTAAGTCCATATATTACAATATTGGATGACGTTAACGATTTTTTCTGTATAGCAGGTGGCATGTTGTTCATTTTTTCAATCTTGTCGATTCAGCGTAGAATGTGCGTCATTGTACTATGTACAAATAATTTATTCTTCAATAGAAATTACATAACTCCAAGTGAAGTAAATTACTGTAATAAATAGCACAACTACAGTTTTCTCTGCGTAATTTTAAAGGTCCTCATTTCGTCGATGCTGTGAGTAAAGTATGTTTGTAATTTATTTATTTTGCGTGTAAAACTTAATTTTATTGTCTGATATGAACGCTAAAGACATTTTTATTTAACCTTTTCAATTTGTTAATCCATTTTTGTCTATTTTTTCATGACACTTTTTTTGTTTTTGTTTTTATTACTTTTTAATATTGGAGCACCTCAACATTTATGTACGTGTTGCTATCTGTACTTTTTGTACTGTAAATGTTTTCTTCCATGATTAATTTTGCTTACGCAGCAACAGTCGTAATGATTTATTTGCGTTAGAGACGTACGTCTCCGAAATATTGAATACCAAATTGTTTTAATTAAGCGACTGCGACGAAAAGAGGTATGGAAAATAATATTACTTTCTTAGTTTTGTATTAAAATACTGTATTTTATTTTATTGACGGAAACGGATTGAACGTTCCTCAGTATAATTATTTAGATTTAGGCGTGCATAACTTCTATTATTCTGTTGTTTGGGAAATAAAAAAGGTAAACAAAATTTAATTAGTCCTTAGTCAAACCACAACAAATATAGGTTTGCAATAAGTGTTGGTTCGTTGGTTGGTTGAGACGTGGAGAGTGAGACAGGATAGTGAATAGGTAAATTTTGGGAAAAATAGAATTAAGTAAGGGTCATCGTTCGTTATCTGATTAAAGAGAGAAAGGTCTGAAGGATGATTGAGGATTTCAGGAGAAAATCGAAAGTGAAACGAAATGAATGTCTCAAAAGCAATTCTACTATCAACTGCATGTGATGTACATAAAATAAAAACTAGGTTGTCAGTAATAATAGAGTAAGGAATAATATAATAACGTATATCTGAAGTACAAAATAAAGCGAACAAGGTTACAGGATATAATTTGGCATTGTTTGCCTTTACAGGTCTGATCAACAATTTCACTCATTGAGAAGTCACTGTAAAATGTACGTCATAATCACTTTTATAGTTTTATTATTGTATCAACAGTTGTGACTATTAAATTCTTCGAGAATCCGGAAAGCTGTAAATATACGTAATACAGTGTTTACAATTACAATTATGCGGTATCTATACCATTGACTATAAATCTTTACCTGTCGACTGTCCATATATAATTCCTATAATGGATAATCCTATAAATATATAATTAAATTATAATTATAGCAACGAGAAGATCCTGGTTGTAATTCGTGTATTTAAACAGCAACTTAAAATAAAACAGCACATTAACCTCCCAGTCAGTACAAGCTACTAAAAAATAGTTGTTAGTTACTTGATTAGGTTGGGTTGCAAAAACCTTTTTGCCAATAAGTCAAAAATGGCAAAAACTTTCGAATCTACCGCCACTTTATTCTGCGCCGTGGCAATTTGCCTCTTCGCCTCATTCTTTATGGTCAACGGGCAGAACAAGCTGGTCAGTGGGAAGAAGTACAAAATTATCTCGCAGGCAAATGGCTTGGTAAGAAATCCTTGAATATCAATTACCTAGTTAAATATTTAATTTTAATTTTATTCATTAATTTATTGTATTTGTAATGCTTAATTTTACATTAACTTCCAGGTAATGACCGCAGAAAGGGGAGTTTACAATAAGTACCTGGGCATCGTTCACATGGAGCCATGTGCCAATGAAACGAACCAGTTTTGGAACTACAGCTTTGAACGAAAAGGTGAAAATAACTATTAAATTCTACTGCTTTAAATGCGTTTTTTAATACTAATAATACTTTTTTTAATCCTTTTGTAACACTAGTTTCCGTGTTTAAGAACGAAAAGAATTCCTACAATAAGGTGACCACCTACCATGAAAAAGACAGCTTTCATATCTACAACGACTTCGAAGCAACTGTAAGGAAGGGAAACTTTTACTTCCTTCGACAGGTCACATCTCAGGAAAACAGGGAGAAGCAAGAATGTCTACAAAATATGGGGTAATGCGAACGAGAATTTTCTACAAGAATATCTGATTATTATTTTAAAACGTTTTTTTTTTCATTTTCCTTCTATCTTTTGCTTTTTTTTTGTATAGAGAAGGGGAGGCAGTTCAACTCTTGCCCTGTAACTCGGGTAACAAGGACCAAATTTGGAAATTTGAATTGCTGCCATGAGTGCCATGTAGTAAAGTTTAAGGATCATAAAATTCAATTTACTGTAATACAAAACAAAATTCTTCAATAAAAACTACATAATTTCCAGTGCAGTAAATAACTGTAATAAATATGTAGTACAAAATAAAGCAAACAAGATTACAGGATATAATTTGGCATTTACTGGTCTGATCAACAATTTCGTTCAAGGATGTGATGAGTCACTGTAGAATGTACGTCATAATATTTTTTATAGGTTTTTTATTATTGTTTCAACAGTTGTGAGTAATAAATTATTGGAGAATCCGAAAAGCTGTCGGTACCTACAAAATGAGCGTCAGTTTGCAGCTAAAAAAACGATTTACTACATAAAATAGACGTAATACAAAGTTTACAATAAATTATGCGGTATACCATTGACTGAAAGACCATAACTCTTTACCTGTCAACTGTCCATAAAAATTATTATAATAGGTAATTATTATTATACTATATAATTAAATTATATAGTATCGAGAAGATCCTGGTTGTAATTCGTATATTTAGACGGCAACTAAAACTAAAACAGCACACTAACCATTCAGTAGTACAAGCTACTAAAATATAGTTGTTAGTTACTTGATTAGGTTGCATTGCAAAAAAACTCTAATTTTTATCAATCAAAAATGGCAAAAACTTTCCTATGCGCCATCGTAATTTGCCTGTACGCTTCATTCTTCGTCGTCAATGGGCAGGACCAGCTGGTCAGTGGGAAGAAGTACAAGATGATCTCAGAGGCTAATGGCTTGGTAAGAAACCATTGAATACCAACGAACCACTTGGTTAAATACATATTTACTTTTAATTATATAATTATGAATTAATTTAATATTTTGATTTTCACATTTTACTTAATTCACATTAACTTCCAGGTTTTGACGGCAGAAAGGGGAGTTCACAATAAGTACCTGGGCATCGTTCACATGGAGGAATTTGCCAATGTAACGAACCAGTTTTGGAAGTACAGCTTTGAACGAAAAGGTGAAAATCACTACTAATTCTAATGCTTTAAATGCGTTTTTTAATGCTAATAATACGTTTTTTAATCTTTTTGTAACACTAGTGTCCGTATTTAAGAACGAAAAGAATTCCTACAATAAGGTGACCACCTACCATAAAAAAGACTCCTTTCATATCTATAACGACTTCGAAGCTACAGTAAGGGAGGGGAACCTTTACTCCCTTCGACAGGTCACAACCAAGAAAAACAGGGAAAACCAAGAATGTCTCCAAAATATGGGGTAATGCGAACGAGAAGTTTCTACAAGAATATCTGATTTTTAGTTAAAAACGTGTTTTGCTCATTTCCCTTCTATCTATTGTTTTTTTTATAGGGAAGGGGAGGCAGTTCAGCTCTTGCCCTGTAACAAGGACTGTGAGAACCAACTTTGGAAATTTGAATTGCTGCCATGAGTGCCAAGTAGCAAGGAGTAAAGTTTACGCATTTAAATCATAAAATTCAAATACATTTCACTGTAATTCCAAAAAACGTATTCTTCAATAAAAAGTAATTCACTGAAACCCGAAACATTATTCGATGCTAATTGTAGGTACATTACTACATGCCATGAAAAACGTTAAAAAATTATTTGAATTCAGAATTTATTGATACATAGAATTTTGTAGAATGCTTGCAAGTGCAAGCACTAAAACTTCTCCAAGGTTAAGCAATAATTTAGATTCTAATTTACAATTTAATAATTTACTGATTAACTCCGTATTTGAATTTGAAATTGAAATCAAGTCGAATGAGCAGTGACTTTGCTTCTTTTTTGTCAATGCCACCTTGAATTTAAAGGTGGGAAATCTGAAAAATAAAGTGTTACAATTATTAATTGAATTAATCAATTAACATTTAAATTAGTGAGTCAATTAATGTAAGCTATAAACGCAGCTCCTATCAATCTCATACTTGAGGAGTCGTCGCTACTAATTCCGTGTCATCTTCTTCGTTTTGAAAAGTTTGATAAAACTTCGTCATTTCCTCGATGGCTCCGTCGCACGTTATTCTAGCTTTCGGATCCACCACTAACATCGCCTTGATCAAGTTAACAGAATTTTCTGAAACAGTTGAAGATGCCCTACAAGTTTATAGGAAACATAAAATGTATAATTATTAAACAAAACAATATTGAGTCTGCGCACTGCACTGTTATAAATCGAGTTGAATAATTACATAAAGAATTAAAACTACAAACTAATTAATTACGTAGCCCTTACGGGATCTTATAATCTCCCTCTTTTATCAGCTTAAATAGTGCCTTAGGCTGATCGGAGTAAAACGGAAAGTGTCCGTAGAGTAATGTGTAAAATATAACACCTAGTGCCCACATATCTACTGGTTTGCCTAAAAATAAATTATAATCTAAATTAAACTTTTGCATTACTTTAATTTTTAATGTTCAAAATATTATTTAGTATCTATTTAACAATAAGTATTACAGTTACCAGTGTAAGGTTCGCCTTGCATAAGTTCAGGCGCAGCGTATGCTGGGGATCCTCTGGTGTCAGTGAGTAAATCATCTTCATGTGCCAACTGTTTCCCCAGGCAAAAGTTGATAATTTTAATTGCGCCAGTGTCCTTATTTAGAATTATATTCGACAGCTTGAGGTCATGATGAACGATGTTTTTCTAAATTTAAATTGAACAAAAATTGATTGTAACTGCAGTTCAACGCATAATTCATGAAACTACTTAAGCAATTGGCAATTTTTGCTTACCTGATGCAGACGCTGAACAATGAGAAGAATTTTGAAAAATAAAGTTAGCGCTTCTTTTTCTGATAAACGAAGTTTTTGACAGACATGATCTTGAAGAGTAGTTAACATCATGTGGTCCGGACTGAATTCATGAGGGTAATAGCAGTCTAGAACTAGACAGAGTCGAAAGTAAATCTTCCCATCTGTGGCCTTTGCAACATCCTGGTAAAACAAATCGAGATTAGTAACAAAAATGTGGGCACTGCAATACAAGATGGAATTCAAACACTCACTGAAATGCGGGTAGTAATAATTGTAACAAACTTTAAATAATCCATGTACTTGGACGACCCCTTCTTCATCAGCAAGAATCTTCAAAATTGTAAACTCAGTGTGCATTATGTTCTTTCCTTGTAAGCCCATTTCCGAGTTATCTTCAATGTTAAATAAAATCTAGAATAATAAACACTAGTAAGTAAATCGTTCGAATGATTAAAATTACTACAGTTCTAAAAACTAAATAAAAACTATTGCTTAAACTTGAACCTACTTTAATAATGAAAAAATTGTCAGTGCCCTTTCTTCTTGCTAAAAAGTTGCCTACACTTGTCACTGGTGAACTCCCAATTTCCCCCCACACGAAATAGGGTCCAGCACTATTACAGTTCTCGAAACCTTCCGATGTTACAGCTTCTGGTTTGTCTGTGAATTAAAAAAAAAACGTAATTTAATAATATTGCATGAATTTTGGAAGTAATATTTTAATCAATACTACATAATTATAAGAAAACTGCTAAAAAATATTCACCAGTTGTACTCAGTGATCCCATTCCCTCCCATGCAACAAGAACGTAATTGTCTCGTAATCGATTCAAAAGTTCAAAGTGTAAATGTGTAACATGTTTTAAATCAGTTAATTGTATTGACATCAGAAGTATCAAATAATAATTTTACTAGATGCCTGAATTCAGAAAATTAAAGGCAAAAATAAAGGGGAAATTAAAGATGATTTTTAAAAGAAATAATTTATAAAAGAATAAACTTTTGACTGGTGATTGAAGAACGCAAAAGCTATCGTAGAATTTGGTGGATTGTTAGTACGACGAACCACCTTTCCAAACAGTCTTCCTTTTTAACAGTTGCAGGCATACAGTAGTGAGAGTTCGTCGTTCGATGTTTGCTTTTAAACGTCAAGTCGTCTCAAATGTCGTTTTATTTTCGTTTTAGGTTTTACAAATCTAAAAATATGTAAACAGTTCACTTTAGTAATCGTTTACATACATATGTAAACACGTAAAAATGCAAACACTATAGTTAAGTACTGTAATATACACATAGTTAATGGAAAGTGTGATACAGGAAAGTACTAAAAATGTCAATTGCGACAGAAATAATCTGCCTTGCGATACAATGTTATCTCACTGAAATTAACTTGAATCTAATATTTTAAGCCAGCCAGCTCTTTTATATGTACATCGTAATTTCGTAATTTATAGAAGAATTTGTTTGGGTATACGTCCAGTAGTCCACATTTAAAAGAATTGTGACACAAGTCGAAAGACCAGCGTTCACTTACTTTCATTTTGAAGTAATTATGTAAGTCTTAACGATCAAATTTTTACCAGTGTTTGAAAGCATTTACATAGTGCTTCGCGCCTGGCCAAAGTAGATGCTGAACTTTTCGCGCAGTAGTAAATTCAAAAGAGGGCGCTGCCGTAACTGTGACCAAACGTTCTCTAAGTGAGGTAAGTCCATTTCGGTGTCTAACTCATTATTTTTCACCCCAAAGTTCATGTCCATAAGTACTTTGAGTGCATCGATACTATTTCTTTACTATGTGTGATTTAAACATAGCCATGATCGCACGATGGCCGTGGTCATAAAATTTAATTCGTTGCAATCGGTAGCGATGGCCGACTGAGGCACAGCCGGCAATCACGAGAAAGCTAGGGCACCAGACGCAGGAGCTTACGAGCTCAGCATCTCAGAAGTCAATAATAGCTTTACTACTTTTGAAAGGTGTAATTAGCAATTTTGCAACATTTAGAAAATTTAAATGGCACTTTTGCTGCTTTTGTAAAGCGAAGTTAGCAGTTTTGTCACTCTTAGAAAATGCAAATGGCACTTTTGCTACTTTAAAAAAGTGTAATTAGCAATTTTAGTACACTTAAAAAATGTAAATGGCAGTTTTGCTACTTTTAAAACGTTCAATTCGCAATTTTACCGAACTTAGAAAATGTAAATGACAGCGTTAGTACTTTTAAAAAGTGTTATTCGCAATTTTATCACATTTAGAAAATGTAAATGGCAGTTTTGCTACTTTTAAAAAGTGTAATTCCAAATTTTACCACATTCTAAAAATGTAAATGGCAGTTTTTGCTACTTTTAATAGGTGCAATTCGCAACTTTACCAAATTTAGAAAATGTAAATGGCAGTTTTGCTACTTTTAAAAGGTGCAATTCCGAATTTTACCAAATTTAGAAAATGTAAATGGCAGTTCTGCTACTTTTAAAAGGTGCAATTCGCAACTTTACCAGAAAATGTAAATGGCAGTTTTGCTACTTTTAAAAGGTGCAATTCTCAATTTTACCTTTAGAAAATGTAAATGGCAGTTTTGCTTTTTTTAAAAAGTTTTAGTCGCAATTTTACAACATTTAGAAAATGTAAAGGGTAATTTTACTATTTTCGAATTGCGGTAAATGACACTTTTGCTACTTTTAAAAAGCGGTATTTGCAATTTTACAACAGTTAGAAAATGTAAATGGCAGTTTTTGCTACTTTTAAAAAGCGTTATTTGCAATTTTACCAATTTAAAAAATGTAAAGGGCAATTTTACAATTTTCGAAAATTGTCAGGAGCACTACAATCACATTGAAAAATGGTGCACATACAACATAGCGCCTTCTGCATCTATAAAAGATACAAATTAGTACTTCTTCAATTTTAAAAATCAGCAAAACTAGTATAACACCTTTTAACTAATAGTAAAGATTACATTTGCACTTTCTGTAAGCAAAGACAAAAAGTTGTTTCTTGCGACTTACGCCAAAATATTACTTGAGGGATCGAGGGACTTGCCTAACAATGCTTTCAAATGCGGTCTGGACTTATACCAGAATGCTTCTTCACCCACGATATTTAGATAGGTAGTAAGTATGGTACCATTAGCTAGTTATATAGTTAGTTATACTTTGGTTGGCCTTAGAGATAGCAAGGTCGTCTAAGTATTTATTGAATCACAGTGAATAGCGTCGTAAAAAATAATTTATTTAATTTATTATTAGTTAAAACTCCAGCTGCCGACCCCATCTTTACCTTCAAGTGTCCTAAGTCAACAGATACACACAAACCAAAAAGTAAATTCAGCACAATTTATACAAATTCGAACGTCAGATGTTTCAGCTTTGCATGAATCAAGCACTTTCAGACCAGAATGAATGAATTAAAGAATGTGAGAACAACATTCGCACTCGACGTTCCACTAAACGTATTTCGTAGTAAAGGCAGATCAGAATCCTCTCTACCAAAGCAACCGCAAACCGCAACAACAAAAATACGTTATTAAAACGTTTGTTATTCAAAAGTCGTTGACACACTAAAATATAATCGCATTCTATATCTCAATTGGCTCGAGGCACACGATATAAAATAAAAATAGATAAAAGATAACGAGTGAAAGAAGCAAAACAACGCATGTACAACTGCTGTGTAAAACCAAAAAAAGGGAACTGAATCCAAAAAATATTTAAAATGTAATTTACTGCCTTGACATAAAAAATGTAAAATTCAAAATTTCATTGTAAATCAGCTCAAGTAGAAAAAAATAATACTTTTACATAAAAATAATTGCCAAATTACCCTCAATTTTATTACCCTTAATAGTAAAAGTAAATTAAAATTATTTTTTTTACTACTTATTCTGCTTTTTGAAAAACGTACTTACGCTGTTTTGCGACTTCGACGGTAACTAAATATATAAGAGCGAACTACCTTCAGTTTCCAATAACACTAGCACACTAGTACTAGCAATGCATACGTATATACCATTCGCATTCCGACGATTCCGACGACAGTAAAACGTTCGCCTACCAGAAATGAATAGCAGCCGGCTAATTAAAGTTGAACTGCAAGTGAAATTGATGCCAAAAGCCGTATTTATTAGTACTTCAAGCATAATTATATGAGGATGCCTACTTATTTGTAGTTGGTTTCTCTGATAATAAATACAAAGGCAACAAGGCAAGATTAAACCTGCAGTCACTGCAGTGCAGTAGTGTAGAGAAGTATTTAAAGTAGGTACCTATCTTTTTTGTGTGTCAGTTAAACCACGTCTATAGATACAGCTGTATCAATGCTAAGAGAAATAAATAAATGATAATATTCGTTTCATTTTTCGCCTTAATCGTTCCTGCGAACTACGAACCGAAAATCGTTTCCAACGAATTTTGTGTATTTAATAATTACTTCAACTTTCGTATCTGTTACATGGAAAATCATGCGATTCATAATGCTTAATAAGTGTATCATAATTTTCCAGGTAAAATGACGTTTGAGTAGCCTATGTACACTTGTTATGCTCTTTATCATGTTGTTAAGTACATAATTTCACAAATACGTTATGATATTTTCCTAGGAATTATTAGTCTGCTGAGAATCATGAATGAAAGCCGTACCTTATAGGGGAAAATTGGTGTCACAACTGGTCGTTGTGTTGAAACAGAAAATACCTAGAAACTAGAATGGCAAATTATTTCCAATTAATCACTATGTAACTAGTCACTCATTACTACAATTCAACATCCGAGTTTTTAATTCACTGATGTGATGAAACTTCTATCAATTAATCATCCGATCACTGTTAAGTTGACAGAAATGGCCAGTTCGATAATGCCACGGTAATTCCACTTGAGTAGTGTTCTACTTGAAGCCCGTGTACAATAATATCGACTAACTCAGATAGTATTACGTTTTACATGATTATTCCATTAGGCAATTCTCGATCTTCGATTCTACTAGACGCTTCTAGAAACTTAGAAACTTGACTTTAATTTTACCCACTATTTCTAAAGCTCTCTGACTTTCTTAAAATAAAGCTACTATGAATATATTTCATTTTTGACACGTAATGGCAGCAACCTACATATCTACGCATTGTTTTGTATTCGCTACATATCCGGCATTTAGACACTTAGGGACAAATCAATAAATATATCTACATAAAAGCATATTACATATTTCTTTCGTGGCTCAATATTATCGCGTTTTTAGGAATTAAAAACTTTGCGGTCGACAAAGATATTGCTTTTGTTTATAGTTGTATCTACAAGTTACTGGAAAAACAAGACAAAATCAAAAGCTTACATAAGTCAATAAGCAGGCAGGTCTACTGTACTACTGGTCTCTGTACTCTGTCGTTTCGAAAGTATGATTATACATATATATCCAATACATATATTATATATGGTACAACCACTATATAATTATAAACAAAAGTTAAAAGGTTTTAGCAGTATACACTTTTGTTGTAGACTGCGAATGAGCGAATTCTGTATGTTCTTTTGCTGTTTCTTCAGAATGGCTATCGCTATATATATCTATGGGCGTGTGACGAGGTAATTATTTCTTCTCTCAATACACAGGGAAGTGAAACACAATATTTAGGCCAATAATAAACGATCCATACCAATCCATTTACACAGTTCTTAACAATTCATGAATAAAAACAAAACTTACTTGTATGTAGCTTCGATCGTTCGATCGTGAGTTCTCTTTAATTGTGTCAGCCTATCAATTTCCATCTCTACTTTTCATTTCATCAAAACATCAAATACATAGGTCCGTAAATGTATTGAAATAAATAAATAATAACTTAATTTACCTTGATACAGGCTTTCTAGTAGCAGTAGGATATAATTTTACTTATCAAGAAGTCCGTATTCCGCAACACCTGGACCGACGAATTCAGTTGAAAGGGTGTTACGTCACCCCGTTGCCCTTCCGTCCGTAGGAATTAAGAAATCCAAACACTTTTTGGTCCGTATTGTGTCAAATGTTGAATGTAGAAGGTGATTTTGTAACTACTCTGAAAACTATTAAAAAATGCTGTACTTCCTGTAAACATGGAAACTTTTTACAATCATTATTTAGCAGTAGAATAAATTGATATAATAGAGATATTTAATTACGATGCTGCCGATATTAGTATCATTCTTACAAGGAATACTAGTCCAACCATTGACGAATTCTTTAAGTGTGACGTCTCAACCAGTGAACTTGAATTATTGGCAATCCAGATTTACCTTTAACTTTGAAAAACAGACCGTGAAAACCAAGGTAACGTACAACATTTCGCCCACATTTTGCAGTCATTTTGATCTGCAAATTATTGCGATCCCCGGCACCGAACTGAAAACCCCGACTGAATCTGAATCAACTCGTACAATCGCTGAAGTACAGAATAATAATAATTATCCAGCTACTTTATACACAAAATATAATAAAGTAAAATTTCTGAATTTGAACAAAACTACAAGAAACACGCTGCCCACCAAAAGATTTTTGTGTCATTTTATAGTGCATTTAATCTACGATGCAAAGCCGAACGAACTAAATGGGCAGCGACAGAATTTTTTGAAAGAAACTGTGGCCAACGGTTTCCCGCAACGGGATGTATTTATCATCGCGATGTTTAGCGATACAGACCGCGGTAACTTTCAAAATCCGATATTTCAAAAGTTTAGTTACTTATTTTTTGCGATGCCAAAAATGCTTCAATTAGAATCTCTCTTAGTAATTGTGAATTCAAAAATATACCCCAGAATGGGTGGCAAGCAATTAAAAGTGATGGCGACTCCGATAGTGCCTCACATAATACTGGACCCGAACAAGAGAGTAACGGGCGGAGGTCATCACGAGATACTAATTACCATCGCGAGGTCATTTAACTGCACGTGGGTCATTGACCTCAAGGGCGGTGGCACCGGGATCTTAAGAAACGGGACTTGGACGGGTATGACAGGGGCAGTTTACTACGAAAAAAGTGACATTGGTCTCTTGACAAGTGCGACGGCGGAACGTTATGGGGT
>JAQFZC010003617.1:0-18275 GCA_034695205.1 Dicyrtoma fusca | reverse complement strand
GGTACATATCTACTTTTGTAATGCTAAACCCCTATTAAAAAAAATGGCATGTTAAGTATACATACCTACACTACTGCCTCCGCAATACTTGCACACGTACATGTATTCTAATCTATATTCAAATTCAAAGTAAAAGGGATTTTGAAAATCAAGTGTGTGTAGACTAGAGGACAGCGTGGACGCATCAAATCAAATGCGCTGTACTACATAAGCTCTTGAAATCAAAAGAAAACGACTGTGAGAGTATGACATGCATGAAAGTATTTTGACGTAAGGGAGGACGAGTGGGTGAGGCAGATGTTCACTTATTGTTAACGTTTTGTCTTTTAGATCCTACTCCCGTGTGCTCTCAACAGTTCTCAATTGTTGCAAGTGTAAAAATGGAGAAACGTATGGGTACCATCAGAGTCAAGAAACAAATGAGATTCAAGTTAGTGTATGTACACACACAGGGAGAGCTCTCACCGTTCGAAATACATAGATAATGATAAAAATGTGCTCTGAGCTACAAAATAATTTGAATAACTACAGCAAAAGGGCTCAGGGGAACGTTAGACCGGTTAGGTCATACTTGACCCCATAGCTGCCTTGGGGCAAAATTTCAAATCAAACTTACAAGACAGTCCTGACAGTCTACAAAAGGAAAAATTAATTCATGCAAAAACAAAATATATGTTTCAAGGAAACTAGTGAAGAACTCTCTATCTCTCCACCTATGACCCATGCATCTGCTCTCTTAATAAATTCTGATGTTGTCATCAAAATAAATACACTTTGATAGCCTTTAGAATCTTGGGATCCACAGAGCCATTTTTTTCACCTTTGATCATTAGAAAACTTATACAATCCGATTCTACGAGTGTCCATGCCGTACTAGTGGGGCTGGCTGCAGGGAAGGACGAGGTATGCAAGTATGTTCGATTTATTTATCTATTTAATTTAGGTATGTAAGCTCGTACAAACTTACATTATTACGCACATCCTATTTAAATCATCTCGATCTATACAGAAACAGAACAGAACTACTTTGGAATGGAAGTACCTACCTAGGTTCGTTATTGTGGTGTGTTTATTGAATCCCTAATGGTGTTAATTGGTCGTGCTATTGTCGCTCTAGATAGCTGCCTGGATTTTCACTCAGCATTACAAAAACAAACGTAAGATGCACTGCTGCCTTGTCATATTACGTTAAATGTGCTCTTTCAAAGGCTTATGGTGAGCAGTAATGTGTATGAACAAACTACTCAATTAGTGGGATAGCACAATCCTGTAATGATAAGATAAGATTCTAATGTGATTTCGAATGAAGGAAAGCCTGTGTCTGTGTGTCTCGGAAAACAAGTTTGAAACAACGACAAGAGAGAGAGACGGGATTTTAACTTGTTCTGTAAAAAAAAAAGCTGTCACACGGTGAATGCTAAAACAGTATAGCACAAACTATGTACACAAATATTTAAAGTTTTGCTTTGATTTATTATGAAAACTTTAGGAATGCAAATCACCGTTCGTTGGTATAGTCATTGTAGTCACGGCCACGGCTAAAACTGGTAGTTATATTATCTGATACATATTATGTATTAATATTTTTAAATAAAAATAAAATATTACAGTAACAATTAAATTGTCTAACTAATCTACTGTCTCTCTATTCGTTCGTATTGAATTAGGTTTTTAAAAAAATTAGTTACTTTCCAGACAATCGAGGCGGAGAACAAATACATACCTACGTGCTTTTATTTACACTTACACGTACACGCAACATACTTGGCCATTAACGCCACTACATTCAGTTCCTTGTAATTTAGGGGCTTTTCCGCACTCGCCAGCTGAGACACATTCACCGCCTTTATTATGACAGGACTTGTCGGAGATAGGAACTGCAAAACACCAAAACAACCGTTGAATATTTACAACCGTATGTATATCCAATGCAAAAATAACAATGCTATTTGTTGTAGGAGCTCCACAATGTTACAAATGCACAAAAAGCCATTGAATTCCACGTGCACTACTTTATATACAAGTAGTATCCCACATATTTTGTTTACCAACTGATCTACTATATATTTAAATAGGTACTAAAATTACTACTGAAAATAGCAATGTTTGAAAAATTGACTGAAAATATGAATTTACCTCCATAGCAGCACTCATACTCATCTACGCAACTTGTAGCGTCGGAATTTTCAGGTTTTAAATGTGTTGGACACTGACCACTGGGTACACAAAGACCTCCAGATCCATCTTTACAGGTGACGTATGAGATCCTCCTTGGTTCGTGATCTCCACGCTGAGGACTTTCGGATGATTCTCCTGATCCATCAAAAAATGCGGAAGGAATGTCGTCTGCAATTTGCAAATAGAATTATTACAGACATTTGGTATTACATACTAGATTGATGCTATCTGGCAATACTATATTAATTGAAATCGGTTAATAATTTATTATGTAAAAATCCAGAAATGAGGCTTACCCTTGTTGTCGAAAGTAAGCATGAGATTTTCCTTTTTCGAGCTTTGGGGCATTGCGAACGAATTCGTAGCGAGGGAAAGAGTTATAGTGGCCAAAGCCATTAAAACTAAGCTACTTTTGCAACTCATTTTACTCGACACTTAATAGGTTTGGAATATATTTTAAAATTATTCTGTGATAGAAGATCCTGTCTTGATTGATAGTATTGGCAAGTGGGTTCCTCGTAAATTAAATGGGAGAGATTTTGCAGGCACACGTAAGGTTGAATATTCAAATCAAAAGGATAAATAAATGCGAGCACTTCCACAACTTCCTAAAGTTTAACTGACTATGACAGCAGAGTACAGAGGCAGTAATGACTGTAATAGGGAACACGGATACCGACTCTGGAAAAGTTGACTGTTAAACTGCGTGACAAAATTATGGAGCCGTAGCTTTTGTAGGGAGCCACAGTCAAGAAGCAATTGAGAATGACAGACGAGCAATTGATGTCAAGATACACACAACTCGACGGTTTAAGCCGATTATTGTTGGCTTCACACGCATCTAGCCGTCGCTATAATAATATTAATAATTGTTGAGTAGACACAGTACTGTAGTTTGTAGCCATGGACATCCCTCATTTACAATGATAAGCTTCATGTTATTGCTGTACGGTACTATGCACAATCTGGTATAATAATAGCGTTAAATATATCAAATTTGAAAGTTTAAACACCTCCTTGCACAAACATATGTACTTATATTGTCATAGGAGAGTGAGCGGTGCAGTGATGTGGTAAGTAATTGTGGGTATAAATGTACACAAGGCTCTCCGTTCGAGTCAGTTACATATACACAGAGCAAATACAACAATGACTGAATCATGAACAGAAATACAGAGATAATATGTTTCACATTTCATTTTCAAAGTGCAGATGTAATAATGCAAAAGCAAATACTAAGAAATGCTTCTACTAGCAAAAGAGAGGGGGGAAACCCACCTTTTTATGTACATACATTTAGAAATCATTTTTAGAGGACTCACTAAAAGCTACGTATGTAAAGCATGCAATCAATTGCCTTGAACTAAACATTAATCTTGTTTAATTTTCCTACGTGCTTACCCACTAAACTTGAAAATATATTTACAAACAAACGAAACGTCATCTGACACCTTACTGTGCGTCTCAACATGCAACAGAAGCATCTACATACTTACTTAGAAGTTTATTCATTTAAGTGCCAGCGTGTAAATAAAACGTCCAGTGTTTAAAATGACTTGAAAAATTGTTGTAATTTGCCTTCACAAGCTGATTTAGCTGATTTACGTCGGGTAAGTAATACATAGTAGGAATATTTTTGCAATTCATTGCGATTACGAATGCAAAGCTAATAAAGTGTTATATGTACTTACAAGGTTTGGGAATAAATGTGTGCGTTTTGTGATTTGAATATTTCCTCGAATTGCTGTTATGAATGAATAAACAAAATGAGTAATTTGCATTTCACACTTTCGTCAACATGCATTTTAATTCGCCCTCAACCTACCGCCTTGTAAAGCACAAGACGATTATCGTATGGTAGTAGTACATACCTATGCAAATGCTTGCAGTCTGCATGTGCATCTGGAAATATATAGCCTGGAAACCTAATCTTCTTTACCGGTTGGGTGGCTCTTAATCTCGTGAAATGTTAAGAGTTGAGGCTTAAGGAATGTATAATAAACACAGATAAACATAATAATTATTTTAGTAAACAATAATAATAATAATAACTAACTTGATGACGATGATAATTTCCTAAACGAAATATTTTAAACAGGTTATTTGTGATGCACATACTCCCAATAAGCTGATTGGCAAGTAGATCACAGTCTATACTTACATGATCATCATTTACTTAATTGTATCTTTTTTCTAAGGGCGTATTACCCTTGAGCATGTACACATGATTAGTATCGATGGATTCGCGTATGTGGTTGACTTTTTTGTCAATAGACTAATAGATATGTACCTATGTAAATAGATTACAGCCATTATTGCATGGTATAATCGCCATCGAAAAGATAAAACCAAAACACAAAATCCTTCATGTTTATTCCTAACAATCATACAGCACTGTGGACTGTGACACGCAACCGAATGAATTTCACTATTTTTAACTCTCCTTTAGTTTTTCATATTATCAGTGAATTAAGTAGATACCTACATCTAAAAAGTGTATCCTTCAGCGGTCTCAGAATTCCCTGAGGTCAAATCTGTATTGTGACTTCCTAGAAATAAATTTGTATGTGGCTGTAATTTTCATTGTGATTATTCAAAGCTAATAATAATAATAATTACAACAATTAAAATCGAAATTCAAGGGTATTAATTATTCAACAAGTTACCATCATCAGTGCAAAATTACAATATGGGAAACCTGGTGCACTGTAAAACTTATTGCCATTCGTTGCTACATATATATCACTGCTCCAGCTGTAAATTCAAAATTGCGTTCATCCAAGTTCTACTAAATGCAAACTTCCGTAGCTACACTCCGGAAATCCCAAAGGGACCCTCAACATGATGGAGGGAGGGGGGGGGGTCCAAAATTTACTAAGTTGCATGTTAACGTCCTATGGTCCTATGGAGGGGGATTTTACAAAAAGTGATAAGTAATTTAAGGACGGTCCCAAAAGCATGCAAATAACGAATATGCACCACTTTAGTTTTATTTGGATGTAACATGTAACCCATCTTGCCTCTTTACTGACGATATGTGTATACACCTACGCACGCAGTATGTATGTGTGTGATGCTGATATGTACATAGGTACATATATCTTATAGTGATACATATTTGATATAGTATGTACATTCACTTTAAAACCCACAGCGTAAATAAGCATACAGAATAAAAATAATATTATCTGCCATATTATAGCCTGTACTGCACAAGGAATTATGACCCTCGTTTAACAGGAAGAAGCTAATGACTAAACAGCAATAGCAAAAATAGCATGTTATACCTCGGTTTAGAAATACATTGTATTGCTTAAAAATTGTTCGCACGCATGTATACAAGCATGAAAGAGTGCAATCAGGTAGTTTATTGTTTATTATAGCTGTGCAGTACACTGAACTGTGTACACGATTTAGTCAGCCCTAATTATGCCAAATTCCTAGTATATTTTTTTAATTTAATAGACATGACGTTTCTAAATGAAACTTTTATTTGTGCACGGGTAAATTAACGTTCTCATTATTTGGCAAATATCAGAAATACAAATGTTGATTTATTCAAGAAAATCCACCATAATAAATTACCAAATATCACAATTCATTTGAACGGCAAATAATTGCCAATAATTTTACCTGTCATGCATCATAGCCCATGACTGTCAGTGACAATGTCACACGAGCCAAATACGAAACAATAGTGCCTAATATTGAATTAATTACTTGGCGTAAGGCAAACAAACTTTACATTTACTGAGTGTATAGACTAGCAGCGAAAACGATATCTCGTTTGATACATTCCGATGCTTCCTCCATTTTTTTCTTCAGTGTTGGATCTCCTATAATTCTAGCAGCATCCTTCACGTCTTTGAGCATCTCATCTAATCTCTGAATCGTGCGGACAATTAGGCCTTCTTGAACTTCCGTTAAGTTCATGATGTCAGCGAAGGGCTATAAATATTTGTTTCGATGAATAGCATTAGACACCTTAGACCACATAAATATGAATCTCGATAGAGTTTAAAAATATTTTCCTCTTTCACTTACCTTTCCTTGAGCCCATTCGTATACAACCTCGACAAGACCAAATTTGAACTGTTCGACGTAGTTGTCGATAGAATCACTTACTCCACAATCCCGCTGAGTGGTTCCAATTGTCCGAGCTAATGATTTAATGGCTTCCACTTTCTGACTCAACATAAACACAAGCGGCTCAACACTTAGTCCTCTAATTTTAACTTTAGCATGCCCATTACATAAATAAAATGGATTCCGTGAACACAATTTCTTACACCATTAAAGATACATTTTGACAGAATATTACCTGCTGAAGTCGAGAACCAGGCGAATATTTTGGTTCCGGAATATGTTTAGCTTCAAAAACCATGCAAGACAATAGTGAAGCAACTTCTTCAGGTGGACAATCTGATAGAATGTTGTTGAATATAATTTCAGTCACCATCAATTCATTCTGATTTCCCATTTCGCAGGCAACACGTCCTTTTAGTTGCACTAAAATAAAAACATAATTGTATCAATGAGCAAGCTGCCGCATCCTATTATTCTATTATTATCCCAAAAATATTCGAATTACATTACTAGACTTTAAGTGGCAAAGAGAGCAACAGTTTTTAAGCAATTCTGCGACACTTTATAAATTACGACATTACATCCAATACATCCCTTTCTCTATACTTAATAAACACGAAAAATGTACTAAAAATAACTTTTTGAAACGAAGTTTGCCAGTGACCGTGTATACGCAAACAAAATGTTCTCAGCACACTCCCGGGTATCCTAAAATTGCAGCTAGACTTTCAACCGCTTCTGCATGAGTACCTAGGTAATATTTAACTTCCCAACATTACACGAACACTGCGTGTGGGGGCTAAAATGAACTTACATTTATAAGCTTAGAAAGATGTACCTTAAAATAAGTTACAAACTAATTCCCCCACGAAAACTATTGCTTTAAATCATCTGCAATAAATCAAAATGCAAAAAGACTTGTCCACAATGACTGTTGTACACTTACCTAAATTTTCAGAGTCGATATAGCCTAATTGCTGCAAAACAAGAATTCTCGCTTGATACTCTTCATGAAGTCGCAAACTTTTCGGTGACAGCAAGTACTCCAAGTTGTTCTTCTCTTCGACTAACCTCATATAAAAGAATACTTCTCGGAACTATGGAATCAGAAGACGAATTGGTTTGAGAACTCGAATAACTAATACCTGGTTATATATATAATAAGTAGGTACTTACATACATATTTCATATGCAAAGGTACACTCTACCAAAAACCATTTGGACCGCATCATTTTGCTCAAAAAGTGAGTCCATTTTGAATATGTAGTTATAAACTCATCACTCTGATGATGATGAGATTCACATTTAGCCCATGTTAATTTCCTATCCTATGAAGATTCTGGAGCCCCTCTGGTTTCCATCATTACGATGCATTCTAACCCATCAAAATGATGCGGTTTTTTTTAACTATTAAAAATGGACTCTTTTCTTATGATGCGATCCAGATGTGGTCATTTGGCAGAGTACTTACAACCAGCATTAGAAATTTTGAGAAAAATTTACGGCAAAAAACTAAGTGTATGCATTTAAAAGGTTACAATTATTTATATCAATACTAGCCCCGATTCAGAAATATTCTTACCTGCTGCAAGAAATTTTGATGTAAGTCAAAATAATTTTTATTCTTAAGATTCAGTCTCAGATAATCAAGGTATTTAAGGTGCTCTTGTGCTTCTAACTGCAATCCTTTAGGCCCAAGTTTGCTAAAAAGAGGCTGAAATAGAATAGGTAGATATCCATTTTCCAAGACGCCCCGACTGAAATTGTGCAGTTCAGTAATCGCCTGCATGACTTGGGGGCCAGGCATGTCATTTCTAGAAACACCAATACCACGAATTATTCCCAAAGCTGTCGAAATACAATTTTTAGGCAAATGCCAACAAACAACCATATTTAAATAAACATCGTCGTTTTAAATGCAAAATGAGGTGAATCCAGTACGGGCTAAAATCACAATGCGAAAAATCCATAGGCTACCATAGGATATACGTAATTTATCTATCAAGGTGTTTTCGATATGCCCTATTTTCCTAGTAGCCCCTTTCGGAGTTGCCCCATGTCGCATCATACAAGTCGGCATGTAAATAATTATGTACACACCTGAAACGTGGTGCTTCACGCTTTTTAAGGTCACTTTCAATAACGGCAGGGTCTAAACGCAAGCCATCTCCCAAAATTTCTATAACGTTCTCCCCAGAAACTGTGAAAAGACCATGCCTGGGGTACGGATAGTTGCTAGGTGGGTCAGGAATAAAGTCTAGTAACTTTGAGTGAGCATAGTATAAGAACAATCGAAATTTTCTATCCAGAACAGCTGGAGTTTGATGTCCCTCCAACAGGTTAACATTCGGAAAATTCGATACCAACAAATTCTTGTCCTGCTGAACGAAACTGTCATGGTCGGACAGTAACGTCAAAATTTTGAACTTCTTGATATATTTGCCTCCTTCTTTTATTATCATTGATTGTATTATTACTCCAGGCCTTACGCTGTACTTCGGTAACATTTCAAAAATAACAAAACGACCAGGGTTTAATTCTTTAGATGTTCGTGGATGCTGCATGATTGTTTCCTGCGAGAAAATATCAAATAATATTCATAGCCAAAATACATACCTACTTGCAAACAGGAAGTAAAAGAAGAAGAAACTGCATTGCATTAGAAAGAAATAGCGTCCTAAATCTTTATTTTATTATTTAAAATAATAATGATTTAGGACGATTTGACATTCTAGGTTTGGCTCTGTAGATCCAACGTCTGTAATTTGTTAAAATCTTTCTTTATGTTGAGTCTACAGATCCAAACAATACTAAACTAACGCAAACTCTGTATTCAACGTAAAAAACGTTTTAACAAATTACCAACGTTCAATCTAGAGCCCAAACCCAAAAATGTTAAATCTACAGAAAGCAATATCTACAGTTTCAAGCAACTATTTTAGAGACCGTAATTTGGCTGCCCCGCAGACCGACTTTTAAGAGCCCTTATTTTAATCTAATATTTTAATCAAAGTTCTTACCGTTAGAGAGTCTCTCAGGGTCAAGTACTCTTTCGCTTGAGCGTAATATTCAGAAAATTCTTGATTTCTTGGTTCAAAGTCTAATTCTTCAAGAACCGCGGTCACCTTTTTTAATTTCTCCTTAATGTCCTCAACTTTTAGGGTTCGAGTTCCAGCCTCCAAGAAACTTCTTTTCATTACATCTTCGACTGACAAGCTTTCCACACGCAGTAAGTTCAAAATCATACTATATGTAAGACGGAACTGTGATTCTAATTTCGCTGCTTGCCCTTGCATCATGGTCTGCAACTCATTGATGTCCGGAATATTTTGCTTACAAAGAATAATAACGGTTCCAGTGGTGTCCAAACCGCGTCGTCCAGCTCGCCCAGCCATCTGTATGTATTCTGCTGGGTTTAAGTTTCTAAACTGAGTACCATCGTGCTTACGCGTTGAATCAAATACAACAGTTCGAGCAGGCATATTTACACCCATAGCAAATGTTTCCGTTGCAAACAATAGCTAAATAAAGTAATAGAACAAAATACGTATATAAAACATCTGCTGACGGATCGGAAAAGTTCAACAAAACAATTCGGCAATATTTGCTTCCATACTATACCTTAACGAGACCCTTTTGAAACAGCATTTCAACTACTTCCTTCAAGATCGGTAAAATACCACTGTGGTGAACGCCCACACCGTTCTTCAACATTTCTTGCACAGTTAAAACCTAGTATTGAAAAAAATGATTTCATAAAATCTAATAGATATACTTGCATTATCCAACCACTGCTCACAATAATTTCGAAATGGAATTACATATGTATCTCAGACTTACCTGAGGCAGTTCTTTATCAGACCCCTTTAGCCTGCCGATACATTTCTGAAAAAATCCGTGAATTTCCGCCTTCTGAGCACCTGTACATAAGTCGACGCTACTCAGAAGCTTGGCGTAGGTATCACACCTATTTCTTGAAAATGTAAATATCACTACTGGGAGTTTATCCTATTGAATCACAAAATTCATTTAACTATATAACAGTAACTTAATTGTAATTACTGCAGATTACGATTTTCTACATATATTTAAATAGTGCAAGTACGTTTTCTTTGAGATGGGATACTAATCCAACATATACTGTCTTTTCAAAATTTTCATTGAACGTGTTCTTTTGTCCTGCCTTTGCTCCATAGCTTTGCTGATGCTTCGACATCCTGGATAGTTTTGCTTCTTTGGCATCGTCATACCTATCAACATCAAATATTAAATAGAAAAAGTAGTATTATGGCTGGCAACTTAGGTAAGTCTGTGGTGTATTTTCCTAACAAATACAACTTACCCCTTCTTAATGAACTTGCCAGATCCATCCAATATAAGGAACTGCTCGTTCCTTGATTTACCACCGGAACCAGTATACAGATGATGCTCCAATGGTACAGGTCTTTTCGGTGTAGTAATGACATAAATTTTCTTTTTCTTTATTCCTCCAACCCAGTTAGCAAACTGAAGAGCATTTGGAACCGTGGCACTTAACATAATTATGCTCACGTGTTGAGGCAGCATGATTAGAACTTCTTCCCAAACATGACCACGCTAACAGAAAATAACAAACAAGGTGACCGATTCCCTTGGATTACGCAAATCCAGATTAGGTATTAGTTGTATTGCTAAAAATTGAAAAACATACCTCTTCATTATTCAAGTAGTGAATTTCATCGAATACAACCCATTCAAGATCGCGAATAACATCTGATCCATTATACAACATAGATCGTAAAATTTCCGTAGTCATTATAAGGCAAGAAGCAGAAGGATTAATCTGAACATCACCCGTAATTAAGCCAACGCTCTCAAAGTTGTTCTTAAAATCCCGAAATTTCTGATTGGATAGGGCTTTAATGGGAGACGTATAGATGGTTCTGTTAAAAAAATGATATTATAAAACTTAAGCCCGGGCTTGAGTAAACGATGTCTAATACTGTCAGAATTCCCAAAACTCAAATCAAAATTATTTAGCATAGCTAACCTAGTCATATGGCGGACGGACAAAGCGATAGCATATTCAGCGACAACAGTTTTACCGGCGGACGTGTGAGCGGCAACAAAAACATTTTCATGTTCCTCCAGTCTGTAGATTGCCTACAAGAATTATTCCCAAAAAACCAGTCAGACAAAAATGAGAACCTCGAGACTAGAAATTTTGTTAATAGACAGTACTTTTCTCTACATTTCGTTTTATAAATTTCAGTTTTGTTGAGCCAGTCTAGTACATTGTAGTGTTGTTGATTTGTAGCAATTTTAGTTTTCACAAATCCCCCGTCAGAGACGAAATTTCAAAGGTTCTAATACTGACCAGATGGGGGAAATTTGACCCCCCTCTGTAGATTGTAAATAAGATCCATTTGAACTAAACAAAAATTCTACACACATCTGTTCGAAAATATTAAGACGTTTTTGTTTTTTACTTCAAAAATAATTTTTCAACACTGAGTCTACAATTATTATTCCATTGATATTAATGACACCTTTTTCAAATGATGTACAATACAATTTAAAAATTTGTCCTAACTTCTTTTGTTTGGATACCTCCGGTGTCACAATTCAAAATTTAAAAAAAAGATGATTTTTTTGTATGAACATACCCAGGATTTGAGCAGACAAGAGTTTATCACGAAAATTTGCTTGGAAGCACAACTGTCAAAAATACTACGTCTTTTAAAAATGTGGAATCAAAAATTTTAACAATTTTGAATTGTGCGGCTCCCGGAGGGATCCAAACAAAAAACTAAGACGTACATTTTTAAATCTTTACACATATATCCAGCACACCCAGTTGAAACAAGTAGTATTCGACTCAAGAACAGATTTTGACATTTTCAAAATCTTTCGTATTGTAGCTGTAGGCTCAAGTTTAAGACTAGAATTTAGAAAGAAAAAACGTAATATTTTCAAGTCTCTGTAGACAAACGGTTAACTTAAGTGGATCACATTTACAATCTACAGATTGGAGTCAACACCCATATATCCATTTTTATAACCTTAAAAATTTAATCTACTTCAGACGGGGGATTTTTGGATACTTAAATTGCAACACATTAACACACTTCTACTATGCTATCAAAAAACAATTTGTCTATTAACGAAATTCCTAGTCAAGACTGACAATAAGACTAGTATTTTCAATCATAAAAGTTATTTTACTTGTTGTTGAAAAGTGTCCAGTTTAAAAGCGTACTTGAAAGCCATGTCAGGGACTTTGTCATGAAAATCAGGCATTGGTTTGATCACATCAACTTCCTCAGCCCAAGGCAAATTTCTACCAGCCAACATGTGAGATGAAATTTTACTGATTTTTAATACGGGGACACTTTCTGTCTCATCCTTATCCTTGAATAAAGCATCACGTCAAAGTAAAAATCTAATTACATAACAGTTTTAATTTCAATAAATTATAACTAAAGGATGTATGCATACTGACGGGGTACCTTTCCAGAACTAATGCAAATTTCATCAGGAATTTCTCTCAAAAACCTTTTGATAGCGCTCTCCTTCTTAGCTAATTTAGCCTGCGACTGACTTTCAAAGTGCTGCTCGGCCTTAGTTTTTCCTTGCCAGAAGTCCACAGGAATGCCACCATCCTACATAACAAACAATACATCACAATGAGACTGCAGTCATCCGAATTTTCTACTGCACCTTTTGTAAAATAACTTGGTTAACTAACCTGCAAAGACGCTGCTGACAAATTCTTTACGCTGCTTTCAGTAGGTGTATCTGAATGCTGTAGACGTACTGTCGGTAATCCTGGGGGCGACACGAGCAAGTCTGTTTTAAATAAAAACAAAAGTAAACCGTTTGCTACTAGAGTATAATCAAGTCATATATGTAAGTCCAAACATGCATAAATTTGAGTTTTTAGAAACCTTCCGTAAACAGATCATTATTGATTTCAGACTCATCTAAATCCAAGTAAACGTCAGCCGACAGTTTGGACGATAATTTCTTTTCCTCATCAAAACCACCCGGCCAGAAAGGTAAATTCGTAGAGTTTCCTTTAACCCCTTGATTATGAGGTCCATGTGCTCGCGTTAACGACAAGGAGTTTTTAGCCGTTTCTCCAATGAACGAAGTTTCAACTTCTTTGTACGTTAACACCTTCCCGGTTTGCGGATCTCTCACAAACTGTTAAATTAAACCATTATGCATGTTTACCTTTAATTGGTTTAATATAAAATGATACCCACGTATTGCCTGCAAAAAGTCAATTCTAAATAAGGGATCTGTGACACAAATATACGCTGTATAAGACTTTATGTTTAGGTTAAACTAAGTTTTTGTTTTGTAATCCAGAATATTTACATAAGTACCTAGATTCACTAACAATATTTTTTACGCGCAGTAAACTTAGCTGAAGCAATACATAACAGGTAGTAAAAACCAATAATTCAATCTTCCTCATTGTACACACGTAATAGTCAAACTAAAGATCATAATGCATGCTCACCAATAAAAACCAACGTAATATAAATCTACCTAAAGGCTATTTCCTAATGCATGATAAATGTAAACAAAAACAATTAGGATATACAGTCGAAAATAACGTCAACCAGTAGTATTCCAGTGAAAACATAAAGCACAAAAATAGCATTCCGAGAGTTGAATCATTCAAAATAATAATTATTTACTCAATAACCTGAAACGTAAAAGGTGGCTGTGTGGGATGTATTTTGTACAGTCTGCTAGTGTCTCGTGGTGCATGAAAGGCTCTTAGGTTATTCTGCAATTGGTGAATTGATAGTTTTTTTAAATTGTTGGAGTAATCTTCAAGTTTTTCGAGAGTTGTGGGAACAAGCTGAGGATGCTTAAGCTGAAAAATGAAAGGACATGCAAGTTAAATTAATCTGTAAAAGGTATATCTCCTTTTAAAATAAAATAATATTACATCTAGAAAAATAAGGACTACAAACAAGAACAATAAATAACCTCTGGTAATACTCGTTTAATCCCACTTTCCGTCATTTTCGCAAAGCTCTATCTTCTAAGGATAAATCCACCAACTGATCGGCTTCCTGAAAAGTAATTTAACTGTCTATTAATCTATTAATCATTTACTTGGTAAAAACAAAAAGATAAACTAGCCAGTGTCAAACATTAGTTATTAGTAATTAATATTTGATGTTCGAATATATTATTAACTACAAACTGCAAAACCCTGGCCTGGCACTTCAGGACATAAATATTAAAAATTCGTATTTTTTCTTTACCGCTTATAAAGGTATACATAATTATATATTTTATAACTTTACAACTGTACAATCACCTTTACTCAGAACACATGACGTAATTAAAAAACTAAATAAAGTCTGAGATTTCCAGCGACATTTCAGCCTTGCGACAGTAACACCGACGCACAGTGGCCCGATTTGCCATACTATGTATTATCAAAAAATACGATTTTTCTGTAATTTAAATTTTACATTTTGATAGCTACCATTAAAATAGTTTCTGATGACCTCGAAAGCAGAGTATTAGAATTTTGGAATTAATCATCTTGCCCCTCGGGTTAGAGCTTAAAATTGTGACAAATAGCTGTGTGAAAATGTAGAATGTACAGTAATGTCAAACTTCACAATCACAAAACTACCACAGCATTGACAATTTTGACAAGTGAAGTTAATCACAAAATACTACTTCAACACAACCACAATTCGTTTTTTCTCGCTGTATGACTTTCCTCATGTTATACCTACAAATGTGCCATACCTACAAATAGCAGTAACCGTCCCATATATGATCGGTCCCTAAATGTGATCACTGGCTGTCGTTTTTGAACCGGTGCGGAAAAAATTTAAGTTTGAGTGAAAAGCAAATGAAAACCTATCCACTCCCCTTTTCGTAAGTTACTGCTTAAAAAAATTAAAACCATAAAAATTCGACAAAGTCAAAACTCAGTTTTACCCTTTTTTGTAGTTCAAAATGGCTAAATTCAATTTTCCATATTTTGGTTTTAATCAAGACTTTTTTTTCGAAAAGGTATTCACTTGTAGACACATATTTTAGGTACTATTTCAATACAAAGGGCATGATTTTGTGTTTTCTTGTTGCTGGAAAATTAAATCGAAACGAAAAAAGTCGAAAAATGGGGATAAGGTCCAAAATGTGATCACCCCCTGTTTTACTCATCTGAACAAGGTGAGAGGTGTAAAAATGCTTCAAATAGTTTCTGTTTGTACAGCAGTATAATGACGCTTAATATACTAATGTTTATTGTTACTTATGACCGATATTTTTAGTAGCAAAGTGTCATGCATATCCTATACTTACAATACAAAATGTAATTCGATACAAGAACCGCAGTAATTTTAAAAGTGTTGCACAATAAATTAAAATTATTGTCATTAAATACTATCCAGGTGTTCGTAGAAGCTGTTGGCTCCTTGATTATACTATGTAGGTTTCTGTTTTGTTTTTTTTTTGGAAAAATCGCAAAAAATGTAGTTATGAATGAATACCAAAATTTTTGATGGAGCTTAACCTCGTTTATTGTCGCAAGAGTGGAATCAAAACGTGTCCAAACTGTATTTAAAATGCAAAATAATACATATTTAGGAGCAAGTACAACCCAGATTTGCAGCGAAATACTTCGACTTTCGGCGTGTTCACATTTAGGGCCAGGGGTGATCACATTTAGGGCCCATTTGTAATTCCGTAATTTCAATGACTTCTTTCATTTAACACGATCTCCTTTACACAGTTTAGTTTAGACAACAGCTGCTATTAATTTTTATGAACAATAAAAAATGTCTAGGAAGCATTTTGGTACGTATCACATAGCTGAACGCTTCCATGGTAAAATGATAGCGAGTGCTGAAGTTCGACAATAATCAAAGTGATCACATTTAGGACGGTTACTAACTACTATATCGTTCATTAGTGTAAAACTAAATAAAATATTTTAAGGGTTATTTCTACACACAGCACAGAAAACCAAATAGTGATTGAAATAGCGGCTGTGTATTGTGATTCCCGATCACGGCAGTTGTAGTTCTAGTGAGTATTTTGTTTTCACTCACAATCATACTACTCACTGTTGACTGTTGACTGTGAGCAGTGAAAAAAAACAATTCACTATCACAATAGTCACAATTCACAATTTTAAAGCGCTAGTCCGAACAAAATTCTGCCGATCAACGAATTACGGACTATTAGCTTATTAGCTATTATTGAGTAGAAAAATGAGGTTAAATATTGTTGAAGCAACTGCTAAACCTTCAGAATTTGCCAGCTAGATATTTAGGTGTTATTGGATATCCTGTGCTGTAATAAATTATTGTAATTACTTTACATGCAAACGTGCAATATTTAATGGACTCGTCACTCGACGAAGTCGGTTGATTTAACCTCACAAAGCAAATAATATTACGAACAAAACATAATCCAGCCGTTCCACCAATCAAAACAATAAAAAATGTTTATTTACCGGTCAGCTGGAGCGAAGGAATAGTGCAAAAAGGTTGGCGAGGAGTTCGAACAATACGAACTAAAACCATCAGAAACAGAAATATCAGAATTAATCAGAAAGGACGTTTTTGCCTTCCCTGTATCCTTTTACTACCACCTTTGACTGCACTTCACTGCACCAAAGATTTAAAAATTTGAAAATCTGTTTGGCGCGAATTCATTTAGAGTCTACGCGTGAGTGCGTGAGTGAAGCAAAAGCAATGCAGCTTATCTAGTCAAGTCTAGTCTAGTCACAGTTTTCGAGACATAACTAGTGTACTCTAGTCTAGTCAACGCAAAATCTTACCTAGTCGAGTCTAGTCTAGTCAAATAGTAGCTATCCCTCAACATGGGGGAAATAGTGGCTAGTCTAGTTTAGTCTAGTCAAGTCATTAATTTGTTTTCTGGGTCTTTTGCTAGTCTAGTCAAGTCACAAGTTTTGAAAGAGTTTAGCTATTCTAGTCTAGTCAAGTCAAGTGGACAAAAAAAGCCGAAAAGTCAGACTAGACTAGACTAGGGCAGCATTGCAGGGAAGCATAGGAAGTCTAGGAACCTTTAAGTTTTAAGCGGTTTAACGGTAACTATTTTTGAACCTAATAATTATATAATATATAAAACTAATTAAATTACAACCTACTAGTTTTTTAGAACCTACTACCTAACATATCTAGCCACCTGTAAGATATAACTGAAGGTATATTGGGTGCAGTATGTGCAAGCCTCAAGATTATGACTTCATTGTGAAATATGCTGATGCACTGATGCTAAACTAGGATAGGTAAAAGTACAACGTTTCCATTTTCCATTATCGAGTTTATTGTTCAGCATTTTATTGATATAAAAGTAGATAGTTGCATACTTGAATAATGCATTTTATTTTATAGTCATGAAATTTTTATCTTTTAACAACAAGTTCACATCACACTGATTAAGATTTCAAGTAATTTTTCAACGGTAATAAATTGTGGACTCCTAATATAACTCACGAGGCCCGTTCGCTGAACGCTCGAGCCACTGCTACGCGTGGTAAAATCACGACGTTCAGGCAAACGGGAAAAACGTATTGATTGGAACTGCCTCTGTGCAGTGGTACTTTAGTCCGTTCTGTTCTCGTACGTTCGTGAACGAGAACGGAACGAAAGAACGGTCCGTTCTTCTGAACAGATTACAACACTGTTTCCACAGTCTCAGTGCTGTCGCTGTCCAATTTACATAAAGATCATTTGGAACATCCATTGTGCAGATTTTCATATATTTTTCATACAATAGGTCATAGGTTGTACAGTCAGTGTTACTTCTTCACCAAACCTACAAAACATAAATAATTAGAAACTAACATTGTCGCTGTTATTACAAGTAGTAGGTATAATAAGGGGGAAGAAACAATTTTTCTTAATATTTGACCAATACAACCATGTAATACATCATTGAAACGGAAATGACGAGTAGATGACAGATCTGAAATTAATTTTGAAATTGTGTGACCAAATTTTGAAATATTTTGAAAA
>JAQFZC010003616.1:0-18278 GCA_034695205.1 Dicyrtoma fusca | reverse complement strand
AATAACACTTTTTCAAAACGGTCAAAACTAGTAAATAACACTTTTTCAAAAATGGAAAATATCATTATGTGGACTTGAGACATAATGCAATTAAGCTGAGACTGGACTTGGGACAAATTGCATTTACACAGACGATATGCCTTTTCAAGTATTAACGTGTCGGATATAATTTATGGACAGCCCTTTCCCCTTATAACCTTATCAGTTTAAAAATAAAGGAAAAAGGAGCCTCATGACCTTTGAGTTCCTTCATTTGCCTTTTCATACCAATCTATCCTTCCAGTCGACATTCGCTCTGCTTAAAGCCAACATTTTTCATTTCATCCACATTCAAAATTCACTCCAAAAAAATTTCAAAACACATACAACTTAACTCTCTAACTTTCCACACAATCAAAACATGAAATTGAAACGACTCCTGAAGCAGCACGGCATCACCAAGGAAATTCAAATTAAACTGGCGAGGCTAACGCCAACATACTCATTTGAAATTTCTAGTCAGAATAGAGAAATAAAATTTAACATTGACTCACAGCTTCTCAAATTACACGGAATTTCAAAGGAAGTGTCTATCAGCCTGGCTAAAATTAACACTGATTCTGAATCACACAAAAACAAAACATTTTACTATACATGTCCTCAGCCTACATGTGATTTTTCCCACCCTTGGATCTCATCCAATAAAAGGCATTTGACCCAGCACGAGAAGTCAAAGAAACTAAAGTTGTTTCAACCCACGAAATATAAATGTTCCTATCCCAACTGTGCATATTCTCACCCGTGGCCCAGTGCCCTCAAGTACCATCTGTTGCGGCATTCCAACCAGCGAAATTTCCAGTGCACAATGTGTGGAACAAATTTGAAACGAAAGAGTGATTTAAAATTCCACATGAAATCCGTCCACAAAATAAAAGAGTATTCCCCTCCCATAACTGATGAATTGGAAAAAAGTAAAACTAAAATGATCGAGGTGGGAATTCTTTGTAGTTATCCCCACTGTGCATTTGAGTATAGGGATCCCAACACTTTTCAATCCCACCAAATGATCCACCCCACCCGACGACCCCACATTTGCAAGATGTGCGGGATTTCGTTTGAAAAGCCGAAGCATTTAAATTTGCATTTTGAGGCTCAACATGGAGAAAGTATTTTGAAATGTCCCATTTGTGGATTCCTCTGTAGCTGTCAGTCTCATCTGGATGATCACATTCGGACACACACTGCACTGGGGAGAGGCCCTACAAGTGCCATCTCTGTAGCTATTCTGCAGCCTGCCGGAGTAGTGTGAACCTCCACTTGAGGGGACATGCGGGGGAAAAGCCCCACAAATGCCATTTTTGTGACTTCAAATGTCTGCAGGTCGGTGGTCTCGAAAGACACTTGCACACCCACACGGGTGAGAAATCCTACTCCTGCCCCCAATGCAACTTTTTGCCACAGCCAACAAAACCAACTTGAAAAACCATGTTATGAGCAAGCACACGGTACCTAGCGAGCAAGTTAGGAACTTCCAGTGCAATCTGTGTTCAAAAACATTTCTGATTCAAAAAGCACTACAACGGCATAAAAAAACTCATACGGGCGAGAAGCTCTACGAATGCAGATGCTGCAAAAAAGCATTTTCTCGCCGAGATGGGCGCACAAGGCATGAAAGAATAACTTGCGGGTTCAAGAAGACGTGATCGAAAAATCTCGATTTGTTCGATCCTATAATTTTATTTTATTCTATTTTTTGGCTGTCAAATAGAAGTAAACAGCTCATAGAAACGGATCCATTATTTAATTTCAGGAGGTGCTTTATAGCTTGTTCTTTTAAAGTCATCCATCACTGTTTGTTTTTAAAATTAAGTCATATAGTATATAGTGTAACTACTTGGTCAAAATTGTAAAAGATTGTTGTGAATTTTTGGTCCTAATAAAGTAACTTTTCATTTTAATTGTCTAAAAAATTTTAACACTGAAGATTAAAATGACAGCAACTAGCGAAGCAGACCAAGCGCTCCTACTGCGGTTCAAAATCACAAAAACTGTTCTAATCAGACTGACGAAGTTAAAAGTGCGTACGTTCTCTGACAAAGGAGTTGAACCATACAATTGCCATTGGTGCAAACACTCTTTTAACTCTAGAACAGACATTCAGAAACACTTGTAAACTCATACAAAAGAGAAGCCATTTTCATGCCTTCTCTGCAAGTTCAAAACTTCTGTAAGGAGTAGCCTAATCGCACATATTAAGGCCCACACTGACGAGAAGCCTTGAAACTGCGTTTTTTTGTAAAAAATCCTTTACACAATATACTCACAAAACCCGGCACGAGATAGGTAAGTTGCCAACTGAATCCAAACCAAAATGATGCAAGCTGGGTTGAAATGGAGAGACCGTTCAAGTTTCAACTTTGTCAGTTTTGGGCGGTGGAAAAATCTGATTTAAAACGCCATATGATGACCCACATGGGGGAAATTTAAGTAATGACTTGTATTGCAATCTAGATAGTAAGACTTCAATCTTTATCTGTGTTCAATTTGGCACTAGTTAATAGCGCTCTTTTTCAGAATTCTTTGTTATTTTCTGTAATTCAAATCATGTTTGTTATGCCAGTAATTAAAATTTTCAAAAATATTGCCGGAATTATTCCCTTTTTTAAATTTTGCATCAAAATGGTAGATTTATTAATCTATTCAGTTTAAATATTCGGAACTGAAAAACATACTTTGCAAAAAGTGTTTATTCTACAAATCAACTTTTTTGAAAAGGTTCATCACAAAAAAATTTCAATTTCAAAAAAACAGTCAAAATCAATACATAATTTTTTTAAAACGGTCAGAACAAGAAATTAATATTTTAATACTCTCAATATTAATTGTAAGTTTTTTTCAAATTTCACGTTGCGCGTCACATCGCCTTTTATGAAAAAAACTCAGGTAGCAGACTCATGCATTTTGTTAATATGCACACTATAAAGTTTGCTTTACAAAAATTTCTGGGCAACCTGTTACAGGTTCGGGTTATGCCATATACATACATACATAGAATTTTACAAAATCATATTTTTTTATTTTTGCCTCACGAACGTCTTATTTCAGTATGAGTTATCTTTATTAGGATGGTAGCTGAAAAATCAGCATAATTGGTTCACATTTAGCCCATGTTTATTCCCTATCTTATAAAAAAACTCATCTGGATCCCATCTTTTTCTCATCAGACTCATCATTATGATGCATTCTAACGTATCAAAATGATGCGATTATAACTATTAATCGGGCTTTTTGAGCAATTTTGAAAGATTAGCTTCAAGGTCGTGTTATAAAATAATTAAGTTTGCCCGTTCAATATTATAATAAGAGTAATGTGCTATTTCAAATAATGAAGATAATTTGTATATTAAAGCTACAACTACTTATAAGGCTAACAATATTGTGCTCATAAAGTGTGCGCATGTGCGCTTACTAGTGAATTAATTTAATTATCTAACCAATATAAAAAAATATCTAAACTATGGAATGAAAACGAAACTAGCAGTGCACATTAGAAATAAATACTTGTTCAATTCGCTGTCAACCAATTTTGTGATAATAGCCACAACATTATTGCTTCGAAGTTATTAATACTTTGCTCCTCATGGCAGGTAAAACGGGATAGTTAATCCTTTCTACACTCCCAGAAACACTTTTTAACGAAACCTTTATAAAGCCAGGTCACAATAAGAACTTTTAGTTGAACTCGTGGCTTCCTGGGCTCAACATTTACCAGTAGGTAGGTATTTTTTATCCTAGAAAAATGTGTGTGTAGAAGCTCCACCCAAAGAGTCCTGCAAATATATTTTGCGTTATACCAACGCAAGGATTCCATAGTTTGAGAAATTAAGCAAATTACTTCTACATTCCAAAACAAAAATTTAGTCCAAACCACTTGTAAAATGTTTTAACTCTAAAGGTTGAAATGACTGAAACCAGCGAAGCAGACCAGGTGCTTCTACTGCGATTCGAAATCAAAAAAACTCTTCTAATCAGACTGGCAAAGCTAAAAGTGAGCACGTTCTCTAACAAGGGAGTTGAATATTACAAAAGCCATTTCTGCAAATATTCTTCAAACTGTGAAACAGACCTTTATAATCACTTGCAAACCCACACGAAAGAAAAACCGTTTCCGTGCACGCTCTGCCAGTACAAAAGTTCTCGACGCCAAACCTTAAACGACCACATTCTGACGCACACTGGCGAGAAGCCATGGAATTGTGCCTTTTGTAAAAAACCATTTAGTCAAAATGGTTCCAAAACTCGACATGAGATAATTTGCAAACTTAATCCGAGACAGAATGATCCAGGTTGGGTTGAAATGCAAAGGGCGTTCAAGTGTCAACTTTGTCGGTTTTCAACCGCAGACAAATCTAATTTAAAAAGTCATATGATGACCCACACGAGGGAAAAGCCATTTCAATGCAACCTTTGCAACAAAAAGTTTAGGGCAGGAGATGACATGCGAAGGCACATTTTTACACACACTCGAGAGAAGCCACACAGTTGCCAGTTCTGCAACCGGGGATTTGCACGCGTAGCATCTCACAAGAGCCATGAGAATAACTGCAAATTGAATCCAAAGCAAGGCGACGCAAAGTGGGTTGAAGAGCAGAAAGCGTTCAAGTGTCACTTCTGCACTTACAGAACAACAATGAAAAAAAATCTAGAGAAACATTTAAGTTCGCACACTGGAGAAAAGCTCTACAAATGCCCGCTGTGCTTCTACAAGTGTAGCCAAAATTCATGCCTTCATCAACATTTGAAAAACAAGCATGTCACTGAAAAAGGTTACAAGTGTCCAGAATGTGATTTGGCAATCCTTTCAACCTCTAATCTCCTGACTCATTTCAAACAGTTCCACGACAAGAAATCTTAAAAACACAACATTTATTCCCTCTAATAGAATGGAACCAGTGGAGTCTTTCTTGTGAAATATGTTCCTACTTTAGTAGCAGAACAGTATAAACTATTAAGATGGTTGCAAAACAATTGGAGTTGAAATGAACACACAAAATGACTTTAATTTTAAATCTATTTTAGTGATTACAATTTTTGTTTTGTGAATTCTTTGCTTTTTTCGAAATGTTATTATACTAATTAATATTTAATAAACGTACAATTAACCTAATCACCAGAAAATAAAATCTATAGGCATAAACACAGTGGAAGACAAGCAACTCAATCTATCTTCATTGAGCAACGGTTTCATCAAAGCTTGGATTTATTTCGAGTTTTGGAAACGTTTAGCAAGTTTAGAAGTTTTTAATGTTCCCATCATAAAACGTAAAAATCTGATTCTTACAAATAAGACTCTCTAGCTGAATATTAATTCAAGAAGATACACCTTTGCTATATACATATTACTCTAGATCATAAAATATGATATAGATGTGTATGTACATAACTAAAACGCCATACATATAAAATATATTTGTAGCATAAAAGCAATAATTAACGGGTTTCCTTATTGAGCACGGGACTTTCTATTATGTACTTAGCAAAGTTTTCTCATCACGTTCAAAATGAGATCGATGCAGTAATTGAATCGCCAAGACTTCCATCTGCAGCTGACAGACTTCAAATGCCTTATTCAGACGCTAGACGGTCCGTGACATTTTAAATTAAGTTAAAAACATATTAAATAACATTAAATAATGTTGTAATTGTAACTCCAGTCCCAGTCCCAGTTTTTAATTGCTTTTGGACTTACTAATTATGTTTATAGCCGTCATCAATGAACGTTTTCGGCAACGATACTTCCGCTGTCCTTGTTTCTTTTTAATTGCAATAATTATGACATGACTTTTTGTAGAAAGTTACTATTAAGCCTTTTCCTTTGTAAATGCCTTTTAATAAATGCCTAAAAATGCCTCTTCTCAAGGGAGCTATTCTAAAAATATTTAACTAAAATATTACCGCTCAACCAATATTTGTACATCGTACATTCAACTTCGTGTCGAGGCATTTTCCCAAGGCAACTTGTCATTCTACTCAATAGGTTAAAAGTTCTATGCTACGTGTAAAGAGCAGCCGTTGGAAGTATGTACACGGTAAAGTTTTGGTTATGCATAAAAAAGGTAACGCAATTTTCTAAAGACCTTGAGAAAATGCCCCAAGAGTAGATTATCTGACTTCTTAACTTTATCAGCACATATAAAAAACTTCTTATGGAAGACATTTTAAAACGATTTGAGTAAATTAATACCGTCTGACCAATAGTTGTCTATCGTACCTACAACTTAGTGTCGAGGCATTTTCCAAAGGCAATTTGTCAGTCTACTCAATAGGTTAAAAGTTTTAGGTTACACGTAAAGAGCAGACGTTGGAAGTGCGTACACTGTTAAGTTTTGGCGATGCATGAACAAAGTAAAGTAATTAGCTACAGGCCTTGAGAAACTGGTCCGACAGAAGATTTTTCGACTGTTCAACTTTATCAGCACACATAAAAAGTACCTTTTCTTATAGTAGCAAAAAATATCAAAAGCCAATTAATACCTTAAAACAAACAGTAGGATAAAGTATGTATAGTGTTGATATTCTACAGCTTAGTCTCTATTTGACGTGTGAGTAGCGACGGAGTAAATATAGTTGCAAAAGTGCACTAGTACTGGCCAAATACGTTCCGAAACCGGGGGAGCTCAAGAAGAACTCTGACCCGGTGTTTCGGAATTTATTTTAACAATTGATAAAAACATTTTGAAAACTGTACAATTTGATTACTACATTGCATTGTTTTTTTATTTTAACAACTAGTATAAGCAAAATTTAGTAGAAATGCGCATTTCTATTTTTCGTTGGAGTTTGCCAGAATTACATATTTTGACACGTATAGTGGATTGGCAGCACACTCGGGAAATGTTTACAAAAAAGTGTACTTACTAGACGTTTGTAGATCCTTATGATGATTGGCCACATAAAATTAAATCAATGGAACTGCGAGTTATAGAAAGACTTTTCTAATTGAAAACGGACAACAGCAGGAAAAAAGTTCAGGAGAAGAGATGCTAAAACCTACATTCAAGCGTACTCAGCCTTGTTGTTCGTCTTGCCTAAAGCAACTCAAAGAGGACCAATGAATTGCACGTAGTACACTTTAACACCCCCGAAATGATGGTAGATTTGAGTTAGACCAGCATAAGGACCAACTTTGCCATGGCTTTAATCGGCAGTATGAGCTAAAGATGGAACAAAATCGCTTGGAAGGGTTCAAAAGTGTTTGGGTTGGGGTTGTGAATAACCTGCACCTCTTGGATTTAGTAAATTAAACAAAACGTTTGTTGTAAAAGTTAAGCTGACTGAATATAACCTATAGCAACGAGTTATTTTACAGTTTTCATATGTACTATTGACTTAAATAGAACTGCCGAAGTGCAGCAGATAAGTTCAACTATTAATGGTTTTATATCTGGGTGGCAGGAAGTCAGGTTTATATTTGTTTGCTGGTAGTCTCTCATTGAAAACAAATTACCTAAACAGTAGGGAAGGTCGACTTCTTACTTAATTACAAATAGTAGATACTATTTGAAATAACATTTTGTGTTGCCTTGTACAATATTTCGTTTACATGATTACAACAGACACATATTGTATATTATGGGACAGCCATGAGTTGTAAATACTTATGTTTTGAATTCTGCAATTGAAAATCTCATCAATGATCTCAAAATGTACATTGACATTCAAAAATTTAAACTACATCAATGATGAATATGTTTGAAAAAAGAACGATTCAGATTTTTCTTCTCTTTTATTCTTATTTGCACCTTTTAAATCGTATTGTATAGCAGCTTTCTCTTACAAGTACAATTCGTAATCAGAATCGTTATTAAGCCATAGTTATTAACCAAAAGAACCAGAATGAATTAAGACTGCCAAAAAAGTAGTCAGCTGGTGTCGGCGTTGTACCTTAGGCATATGCATTTGCTTTATTTTTTGTGTATTACAGGATAAGTATCTCATAAAGCTTCTTTTCTGTGTAACTCTAGTTGTGTTTGTTCATGCAAACCTTAAAGTGAAAGAATGCAATGGAAATACTCAAGTAAGAAAAACATTAGGGAGGTTATTATTAATAATTAGGCACGTTATTATTAATACTTAGAGAAGTTATTATTAAAATAATAAATTATTAAATGAAAATTATATTGTGAAAGTTGCTAATTATGTGCACTATAATAGTTGTTAATCCGTTACAGTGCAGACTAAAGCAGTGTAGCCTGAAATTTCTGCAGGTTTTTGCACGGGTGCACTAAATTGAGAATAGTCAGCAAAGGGGCTGCCTAGCATAGGAAGGAGGGTGCGGACCAGGGCCTTAATAACAAAATATCGCCAAAATGAGAGTTTGATTCACACGGTATTGCCGGTAATACTAGCACTGTCTCTCATTTAACATTCACACTAGAACATGGCTCTGTCCGTGGGAGCTCTCTCAGCTAGGTTCCTACGGTCCCTCCTTAGTGTATGGACGATACTAATCAATTTCTCTATATTCACCGAAGACGACCACTTGGTCGACTGCAGAAACTTATGAGTCCTAGCACACTGACACTAGAAGAGTCCGTCACTAATCGGTGTAGGCCCCGCTGCCCTGTAGAATCACTGAGGACTCCGCTCCTTCACGTATAAATTCCCACGGGGCGTGGGAGAATTCTCACGCTGATGGGCGTGGGAACCAAATACTGTCTGATGGCGTGGGAGAGTTCCTACGCGAAAGTCGGACGGCTTTTCCTCACGACTACGCTCCTCCTTGGTGGGAGACGATGGGGGGAGGCCATGAAGTCACGTAGGATCTTGGGAGACCGAATATTGGACGACTGGACCAGAGGGGGACAATTTCCCCACGGCAGCTACTCCAGGTCTTGGCTGTCCAGCTGCGGGCACTCGTGTTGAGGTTCCCACGGTCCTCCCATGCAAAGCGTGGGAGAATTTCCCGATGGACGACTTCACCACCCAAGCTGGAAGTTTGGGGGGAACTCTGGGTGAGGTCAGCAGGATGTCACTTCCTTGGGACACAACCACCCAGGCTGATTTCACGATGACACTACTGTCCAGTCTCCCTAGTCCGAGATTCTGAGGCTCCACAGCACTCTGCCCTATCAATGCTCGGAGGCCTAAATGCAAATAGTTCCGATGCTACAATAAAGTCACAATAATCATATGAGAATCTGATTGGAGTATCGACTTCACTTTATTATACACAAGTCCTTAAGCATTCAATACACGACTTTTCCCTATCTTGCCGTATGGGCTACGAAGATGACTGAATTTCCTTGACTAGGAAGTCACCAATTCCTTTGCCTAAACTAATAACACAAACCAGTTATATTACTACTAAACTAGAAACTAGAAACTCGTTAATACTAAGAAACCCAAAGTGGATTCGGAAGATGAAAGGAAGAAGAAGGATGGGGACTAGTGTTGAGAAAATGGCGAGCCTCGAGATCTCAACAGAGACGTTGTGATCGCTTTCCAATAATTTCAAGACTGATTAGAGACCACACCTTGGTGCCTTGGTCTCAGCTTACTTTTCTTTATCGACTTTTGCCATCTCATTCCACGTCGTACTTTTTCTTCCCTTCATTCCTCCAACTGCCACACCAGCCCACCAGAGCCAACGACAGCTCGCTGGCTCAGATGAGCTGCAGGGATTTGAAAGTCACCGTCCAAATTCCCCGCAACCACTCTATGTTCATGGGGGGGACAGTTCCTGGGCTCTCAAATAGAGGGAATAAGTGGGAAATCCCAAATCCATGTGTTACACTTTGACCCGAAAATGGCTTTTAAGTGTTTGAATTGTGAATTTACAACAACCCACCACTACCAAGCTTTTAAATCATGTCAAGAATTTTGACTTAAAATCGTGAAGTACTAAAAATAAACAATTCCGATAATGACAACAGAGAATGAGCACTACCAACATTTATTCGCCAAAACAAATACAGTTAACAGGGAAAGCCAGCTAACCTTGATTCAAACAAAACTCACATTCCTTTACCGAGGATAGGTGAACGGACTCAGTATACGTTTACAAAGTTTTTCAGGCTATCGGCAGTAAATTTTGCAAGTAAAATATTTACCTACTTTTTAGAGAAAAAAACGGAGCTGGACACAAAAATGATACGCCGTGGGATCTTTTGATTAGTTAATTAGTGACAATGTCCAATTGAACTTTGTTGCATGGACTGCAGTGTTGTTAGTCAATTCTTCCCGTACCAAAAGTTATTAATAAATTACTTGAAGGATAATGTTCACGTTAATATATTACATACGTTTCTGAGGTGCAGACATTACGTCACGGTTTGTATAATAAGTCACAACGTGTGTTGAAATTCAGATAGTACCGCAAATTCTCTATTATTACGCGGGGTTCTAACAGTACACGGATCACCGGAAGTATTTTTTGTGTTTAAGTGTACAGAAAGTAGTGTAAACCTAACTTTTTAGTTAATGAATAGCTTGAATTAAGTGATACACTTTTAAGTCACTTAAAAGTGTTAAAATTCATGTTTTTAGACTGTTGATTTCAACTAAATTAAGAGTAGTAAAACGGTGAGTTTGAATAATACGCGGGTCACTATTAATGCGCGGACGCGGGGTCCGAGGGGCTGAATGGAATAGTGTGATAAAGCGTTCTATTAGAGAACTTACGGTACATATTAAAATAAGGTCAACTGTTCATTATTATAATTGTTTTATGTGCTAATTCAAATAATTTAAATAATTGTTGTCTCTATACCTGCTCTTAAGGCTAACAGTAACGTATGCTCATAAAACGTGCGCACGAGTACCTACTATTGAAATAATTTTAATCTTCTAACTAATAAAAAAAGCAGTACTAAATTAAATAGAAACATCTGAATCGCTAAATTTAAAAAATAATCCTCGGCACTGCGATACGCTCACATATTACTGTTACATTACATAAGTTCCCTTTACTCAGTACTATTTTGGAAAAGTTCTGCTTTTAAGCATGGGGATATAGTCAAATGTCTTAATAATGAGTGGTACTTTCACGTAACTAAATCGTGTTGAGCAACATAAGAATTCCTGGTCTTGAAATTAAAACAGAGTGACATACACGCTCGTTAGTCGTTAGTGGAAAACCCGTATATTTACAACCTAAATGATCTTTGTTTGACGTTTTCTATTTATTAATAGAGGTGTTTGGAATTTAAACCGTTTTTGAAATTTCGCCCTTTCGTTTTGGGGCTAAAATTGCATGCTAAGTCCTATTTAAATCATCATGAGCGACAACGCTGAAACTAAAATAATGTTTTCTAGCTTAAAACAAAAAACTGGCATTAAGTTTATTGCCACCAGCGATACTGAGGTCCATGTCTATCACCATAAAAATTTTGATAGAAGTCAAGAGGTGACATGTCAAGAAGGTTGCTTGTGAGCAAATTTTTTATTTTATCAAAATTATCGTAATGACACGTCAAGCATCGTTTTAACTACATGCTAGATATTATTTTTTGAAATTTTGTTGAAAATTGGAGTGATACTTTTTAAATGCAAATAGCATGTTCTGCCGTTTACGCAATGTTAAATTATTTCATTTAAAAAATTATAACGTTGGAAAGGGCAATCAAAAATCAAAAATATTTCACCACCACCACCTACATATGTCAACAACTTGTAAAAAAAAATATATTTCATATTTGCGCTAAAGTTGAATTTTTTGGCAAAACCCCGTTAAAATCCCCATTTCCGGCCTTATTTTAAAAAACATAGTGGCGATAGGAGTAAGGAAGAGTTTAAGGATTGAGACGACGCTGCTGCATAGTCTGGATGACTCTGGATTCTGAAGAAAGTTGGTCGGGATTACCAAGCATCTGCATCGAGGTTGTTCTCATCTTTGTACAGAGAAGAAGTTCATGAATTCAGTATCGCATAAAATATAAGGACTCTTAAGTGTATGCAATCCTGTGAAGTGAAAGATTGGATTAACTCGCCATGTCCCAGGCGGGACGTTAAAGGAGAAGTCGTGGATCGCCCAACCAGGAGATACAACGAGCTTTGAGTTTTGGCGAAATACTGTTTGCAAGCTAACTGTTATCTTTTGCATTTCAAAACACAGTTTAAAGCAACCCCTCAGTAAGGCAAAATCGACATATAAAATGATTTTTAGTTTTCTTAGTGACTTCAAGTTCAAAGTATCATTTATCAGCAGCTAATTTTTATCGTGAAAGAGCATGCGTAGCAGCTGGGCCTACTAAAGAATTTTCCATTACACCCAAAAAATCGATACATAGTGGAAGACATTGGGTACTTCAGTACTGCATAGCAAATATTGTGTAAACCTTACAGGTTAAAATTTTTAACCAGGCGTTTCTATTGCGCTTCAACATCACACAAAGTATTGAATTTAGACTGAGAAAGTTAAAAGTGTGCACTTAGTCTAACAAAAGAGTTTAACTCTACAAATGCCATCATCGATGCATATATTTTTCCAACTCCAAAGCAGACATTCAGAGGCACTTGGAAACTCATGCGAAAGTGAAGCCATTTCCATGTTCTCTGCGCAAGTTCAAAACTTATGTAAGAAGTCGCTTGAATGTACATATTAGCACTCACACCGACGGGAAGCCTTGGAATTGTGCCTTTTGCACAAAGTCATTTTCAGTAATTTCTAACAAAACAAAACACGAAAAAATTTGCAAAGTAAATCCAAGACAGCGTGATCCAAGTTAAGTTGAAACGCAGAAGGATTTCAATTGTAATCTGTGTCCTTTCTCAACAGCACACAAATCAAGTTTAAAGCAGCATTTTATGATGACCCACACGGGGGAAAAGCCATTTTACTGAAACTGACATGCTGCCTTGCGCAGTTTAATATTTGAAATCAACTTGTCACAAGCTTTCCAACGACGTATGCTCTACAACGTGTGTGTAGCTTTACTTGTCATTATGAAGATTACTTTGATGTTTGTATTACAATTAAAAAGTTATAAAACAATATAAAAATAATGTGTACTATTGACTGGTCTCTACGACTATGTGTGTGTGCGACATTAGAAAAGGTCATGTTCGTCTCAACCTAAGGAAAAAAACAAATTCCTTTTTAGTTTATAAATAGAAATACTGACATCACAAACTAAAGTATCTGGAATTAGGACTGAACAATAGGATTACATGGAAAGTTTGATGTGAACGTTAGTTGCCCCTTACGAGTTGCAGAACACAGCCTTATCTACGATGCCATTGGTTCAATCGCCCATCGCTATGGTCTATGATTTTACATATATATAATTACCCAAACATATAACTATAAGGTGCGCTCAGAAAGTGTGCGCATGTGCACTTACTTCTGAATTATGTTAATTGTTTAACTAATTCAAAAGGCCATATTAAATTAATTAGAGACATAAAATATTACTACAAATAAAGAAGGCAGTACGACACCAGACATATATAAAGTGCGATAAGGTCAGTGACCTCACGTTGACGTTGATCTCGACCTTGACCCTTACCGTTACCTGGATAAGGTCCAAAAATAATCCGGAAAATGTAGGTAGATAGTTTAAGTAGGAAATAATTATAGTCGACCCATGCATTATAAAATATAAATTGTAAATGCCCTAAATATGTGTAATCTGACCTAAAAATGATATTTGACCTGATTCGACCTGAAAAATACAAACTCTATTGGAACAAAAAATAACCCGAATACTGCACAATACACACACACACGTACACATTACTTTGGTTTTTACAAATGGATGCAAAAAAAGAATATATGACATAAAAACTACACTAGTGGGCAGTTTTAATATTTTTTGCGATGTGCACAGCGCCGTCGAAACGCATACTTTTTCAATTCGCTATCAACCAATTTTGTGAACAGCCCGAACATTATTCCTTCCAAGTTATAAATACTTTGCTTTTTATGGCCAAGTAAAATGGAAATGTTAATCCTGCCTGTACTAAAAAAAACATTTTCCAATGAAACCCTTTTGATGCCAGGTCAACAGAAAAAGTTTTAGTTAAACTCGTGCATTCCTAGAGTCAACATTAATTTACCGGTAGCTGCATCAAAAGGGTCCCACGAGTACATTTTCCGTTACACCAAAGCAAAGAAACCTTAGTTGGAGAGACTAGCGTATCACTTATATAATCTATAGCAAAAACGTGTAAACCAAACCCGCCACAGTTTGTTTCTCTGAAGGTTGAAATGACGGAAACCAGTGAAGCAGACCAGGCACTTCTAATGAGGTTTGAAGTCACCAAAACTCTTCAAATCCGACTGAAAAGGTTGAAAGTGTACACGTATTCTAACAAAGGAGTTAAACTATACAAGTGCCATTGTCGCAAGTGTTCTTCCAACTCTGAAGCAGACATTCAGAAGCACGTACAAACTCATATGGAAGCGAAGATATTTGTATGCGCTCTGTGCAAATTCAGAACTTCTGCAAGGAAAAACCTGAATATACATATTATGACCCATACTGGCGAGAAGCCATGGAATTGTGAGTTTTGTAAAAAATCGTTTAGAAACAGTGGTAACAAAATTTACCATGAGAAAACGTGCAAGCTGAATCCGAGACAGAATGTCCCAAGATGGGTTGAAATGCAAAAGACGTTCAAGAGCCGCATATGATGACCCACACTGGGGAGAAGCCATTTTCATGCACTCTTTGCAACAAAAAGTTTAGGGTAGGAGAAGACATGCGAAGGCACATATTCACACACACTCGGGAGAAGCCACACATATGTCAGTTTTGCAAGAGAGGATTCGCACAAGTCGCCAGTCAAAAGAATCATGAGAAAATTTGCAAATTGAATCCAAAGCGAGGCGACGCAAAGTGGGTTGAAGAGCAGAAGAAGTTCAAGTGTCACTTGTGCGCTTACAGATCAGTAGCAAATGAGAGTTTAAGAAAACATTTAAGGTCACACACTGGAGAAAAGCCCTACAAATGTATTCTTTGCTCGTTCAAATGCAGCGTCAATTCAAGCCTTCATCGTCATTTGAGAAACATTCATGACAAGTAAAATTGTTGCCACTGCCCTGAATGTAACTTCACAACCTGTTTAACTTCTGAATCGTGGATAAAAGCTTCAAATTTTAAAAAAGTAACTATTTATTCCTTATTATAAAAAGAACACAGTAAAGGTAATCGTATCAATTGCGTTACTATTTTGCCAATATGCTAAAGTCTGAGTTTCTGAGATGTTATGGTGGTAGCAATACAACCAGAAAAAGTCCAAACGAAAATCAGCAGTTTTATGACTTTAATTCTATTATTAGAGATAAACATAATTGTTTTGTAGTGTAATACCTTTGCTTTTTTAAAAAATATTTCCATACGTACAATGTATACTTATTATTCATTACTAAATAGATACCTAAATATATATTTTAGTTAATAACTAATAAATTTACAACTAATTTGTTTACCAGAAAACAAAACCCTTTCGCACGAATTATTATGGAAGACAAGCAACTCAATTACTGATCGGTGAGCAACGGTCTGGACTGTTTCAGCAAAACATGAAAATTGAGAACTTTGAGAATGATTAGCAATTTGGACGTTTTTAATTTTTCCTTCGCGTGATCAAAAGCGGTTTGCTTCTCACAAATGAGTCTGCTCAAGACCGGTACTGTTAAGCCAGCAAACGTTCTTACATCAGAAAATGTGAGGTGCATCACTAAAAATCCACACATTTATAATTTTAAAATAAAAGTCAAAGTTACTCATTGATCATTTCTCGAATGCAATGGTCAAAGCAAACCCTTACAAACCCACAACGGAGCAACGGAAACATATACGAAAGGGAGTTTAGAAATCCATTTAAGGGCGCACACTGGAGAAAAGCCCTTTATTTCCTCTCTGAGATGCTTCTGCAAATGCAACGGCAGTTCAAGCATTCATCGAAAAATTAGCCATCAATTAAGAATTAAATTCAGCCTGACTTGGCCTGAAAAATACAAATGCTATTGATCAAAAAACGTATCCACAGTATTGCAATCCACACATACCCACATATTATCTGGCTATTCTAAAATAGATGTAAAGAATAAAGATGGCACAACGAAAAGTAAAATTAACTGATAATCAATTAAAATCGGATGAGTTTATAAATTAATAACTGTGGGTGTCAGTAAAGGGCAGATATCCCCAAATAAATGAATTGCACATAATCGGTAACAGCAAATTATATTTCTTTATGTGTTATTTTAGGACTAATTATACCACTAAAGTAATAATGAGAGAAATGTAAAGAGAAATAAGCTCAACAATTTAGGATACGAATTGTAAATAAACCAATACATAACAAGTGAACAGAGTACAAAGTACTTCTGCTGTGGCTACCCGCATAGCAATTTAGGAAAACACAAAGTTTTAAAAATAATTGAAAAAGGTATACGGTGCATTTCTTCACACTACCACGGTAATGGTCTCATACATACCATAACCTTACGGTGCGGTGTTCTTTGTTGCATTCCCCAAACAGTTAATCTTTGGGAACAGTCCCAAGTATAAATGAATTCAACGGTTGGCTTCCATGTTCTTCTTTTCAGACTACACTTTTAACCGATCGTGCAAAGCCACAGGCTTTTAGGAAAAAAACAAACTTTGCTGTTATAAATACTTTGCTTTTCATAGCCAGGTTGAATGGGACCCTAATCCTACATCATGAATTCAACGACTCAACATCTGGCAGTGTACATATACCATTTATCGTAGAAGAGTGTGTGAAGAATAAACGATACAAGAGTTTTACGAATAAATATCCGTTACACGCAGGCAACGGATCCATAGTTAGAGAAATTAAGTAATTACTTCAATTTTCGGTAGCAAATATTTAGTAAACAGTACAGGTTAAAAATTTTAACTCTGAAAGTTAAAATGACAAACTAACAAGGCAGACCAGGTGCTCCTACTGCGATTCAAAATCACAAAAACTCTTGAAATCCGACTAGGCAGGTTACAACTATACACATACTCTAACAAAGCAGTGAAATCTTACAAGTGTTTATTGTGCAAATATGCTTCCAACTCTAACGCAGATATTCAGAAGCATTTGCGAACTCATACGGGCGAAAAGCCATTTGCTTGTACTCTCTGCAACGTTAAAACATCTGTAAAGAGTTCCCTAAATTCACATATTAGGACCCATACAGGCGAAAAGCCTTGGAATTGTACCTTTTGCACAAAGTCATTTTCATTAAGAAGCCACAAAACTCGCCACGAAAAAGTTTGTAAAGTAAATCCAAGACAGCGTGATCCAAGTTGGGTTGAAATGCAGAAGCCGTTCAAGTGTCAACTCTGTTATTATTCAACAGCACACAAATCAAGTTTAAAGCAGCATATTGTGACCCACACGGGGGAGAAGCCATTTCACTGCAATATTTGCACCCAGAAGTTTTGTTCACGAGCAGCCTTGCGGAGCCACATATTCATACACACTCGTGAGAAGCCACACATGTGCCAGTTTTGCAAGACAGGCTTCGCACAAAAAGCAGCTAGGTTGAGGCATGAGAAGATTTGCCAACTGAATCCCAAGCAAGGCGACGCAAAGTGGGTTGAAGAGCAAAAGAAGTTCAAGTGTCACTTCTGCACTTACAGAACAATTACAAAACAGAGTTTAGAAAAACATTTAAGGTTGCACACCGGGGAAAAGCCGTACAACTGTCCTCTCTGCTTTTACAAGTGCAGCAAAAATGGAAACCTTCAACGACATTTGTTACTCAAGCATGCCAAGGAACGGGCACTTGTGTCAAGAATGTGACTTTACGATGCTGTGAACTTGAAGTATGAACTTATACACTGGAAGTATACTAAAAATATTCAGCTGCTATTTTTAATACAGAAAACGACCAATAACAAAATCCATGTATTCAAAACAGATATAATTACTTGTTTACTCTTACTTACTACAAATCTATTCTTTGATAACAATAAAAATATTGTTTTATTTCATTGATGGTAATTAGTAACAATTGTTGTTTTGTTTTGGATTACATGAAGGAGAGATTGTGGATTATTCCTATATCAGGGGTTATTCAAAAATCATAAGATTTGATATTCACATAAATGACATCTCACATTACTCATAAAGATTAGGTTTCTGAAGTTGAAACGTTACGTCAATCAAGATTGCTAATTGTGTTGACATGTGTTTACATCGCATTTCTATCTACATTTGGGCTCATGAGTTCAGAGTCATGGATCTAGTTGGGGGCCGTCCATAAATAACGTTTCAAAGTGACGGAGGGGGGGGGGGTCCGAAATTTAATATTTCCAATATTGAAGCCCAAT
>JAQFZC010003615.1:0-18278 GCA_034695205.1 Dicyrtoma fusca | reverse complement strand
TTTGAAAAAGTGTTATTTACTAGTTTTGACCGTTTTGAAAAAGTGTCATTTACTAGTTTTGACCGTTTTGAAAAAGTCATTTACTAGTTTTGACCGTTTTGAAAAAGTCATTTACTAGTTTTGACTGTTTTGAAAAAGTGTAATTTACTTGTTTTGATTGTTTTGAAAAAGTGTTATTTACCCGTTTTGATCGTTTTGAAAAAGTTCATTTATAGAATTAAATACTTTTATAAAGCATTCTTTTCATGGTTTCGCAGTTTCGAATAGGTTAAAGACATCAAGACGTCTTTTGGAGCTATGTGAGAAGCATAAAAAGCCGTTTAACTGTTTTTTAAATGCCATCAAAGCCCATTAAACAGATTCGGATTTGTTTTTATTGGCTGGGCGCTGTAATTGTTATTTTGTAAAATTGTAATAGGTGACGGCGTGGCCTTCTCCTTCGGTCTTTTTTTACACAAATAACAAATTCGAGTGAGATTCGTGCGAATAAAAGCGATGCGTCCTGGATTGGCTCAATAATGCTTGGGGTGACCTATGGCTCGGGGCCACTCGCCAGTTACTTCGTCAATAAATGCGGCTGTCGAGTTGCTTCCATTGTTGGGAGTTAGGTGGCCGCATTCGGCTTTGGAATCAGTTACTTTGCACAGAGTATCTTCTTTCTCTACGTTTCTATCGGACTTGTCGGCGGTAAAATTTGAATTTAACAGTTTCAAAAATGCAGTTATTATATACATTAATTTTTGCATCTTCTGAAGTGCTTATTTTTGTTTTTCCCTTTTTTTAAAACGAATATTATTCTTGTTTTGATCTTTTTGAAATAATTGTTAGTTGCTTATATTTATTTAACTACATATTTTCAAACGGGCAATTGTTTTTTTTTCTTGTTTTGACCGTTTTTAAAATGTTGATACCTAAAATGTTGACATCTTTGAAAACGTTAGATTTCGGTTTAAATTTTTTTTTAAAGTGTGAATTTCTAGGTTTCAACAACTATTTCAAAGTGACGGATGCTGGTGTTGACCTTTGTTAATATGTTAAATTTTAGTTTTACATTTTTTGGAAAGTGTCAGTGCCTGGTTTTTACCTTTTTTTTTCAAGCGCTTATTCTTCTTGTTTTGACCTTTTAGAAAGTGCTGATTGTTGGTATTGACATTTGTGAAAATGTTAGATTTTCAGTTTTGCACCTTTTAAAAAACACCACACACATTGCACTGGTTTGTACTATTAGCCTGTTTGAAAATATTCGGTTTGTTTTAAATAAAAGTTAAAAGTATAAACTTATAAACGGGAAAAAAAAACTTCCTAGCATGCCTGTTACTATAAGTTAAACAATATTTTAAAAAAACTGAAAAGACTGCATTAAATCTATATTTATAAAAGTTTTGATTTTGCTCATGTTTTCATGACACACGATTTATTGGCGCAATAAATAAGGACTTGGCTTCGGGTTCTTGTTCCTGCCAGCCGTCGTTTGTGTTTCCAACTATTTTAAAAGGAAACTCGCTTTTGCAACGGGAATAGCTGTCTGCGGCTCCGGATTTGGAACTTTTACCCTCGCGCCTATTTTAGACTACATGGTTGGTTGAAAAATCTAAAAACGGAACTTAAAAACAAAAACCTTATAACATTTGAATAACTTAATGTGCCCGTGAAATTGTAGCTAAATTTAAATATTTAGATTCACCGCCTTGGCTGGCGCGAGTCGTTTATCGGCGTAGCGGCCATACTTCTTCTCGGAGTACTTTTTTCCGCGCTTTATAGACCCCTTGGCTCTCTCGTGGAAAAGAACGAAATTATTCGTAAACCAGATTTTAAAAGACAACTAAGCCCCGTACTAGAGGATGGAACTATAATTTTATTGGCTTCGCCCATTTCCAATAATGGCGAACAGCCCTCTAAATCAACAGCGGAGGCGGGGGATGGGCGTGGGCGGGAAAATTCAAAATATAAAAAAGAGGCGCCAAATTTAAGATTAGATTTTAAGAGTGCGTCTTTAATAAAAACTGAAACGGCTACGAACACAGCCACATCTTTTGCAGCTACGACGCAGTCACTGTCAACGATCACAGGGTCAATAGGTCATTCTGAAGTACACGAGCCAATTGCCAGCAGCGACCGATTGTTGGCGCCAAATTTAGATCCAAACACGACCGTTCAACTAAACGAGTCAGTGCCTCAGGAGTTACAAAGTGACGCAAGGGAGACTGAAAATTCTTCAAAATGCAAGTGTGTGACATCAGTCAACTTTTCGTTATTTAAAAATCCTTTTTTTGTACTTTTTGTCATTTCAAATTTCCTCACAAACATGGGCACAAACGTCCTCTACGTTCACTTTGCAGTAAGTAAAATTTTTTAAAAATGGTTTCTTTTTTAAAACAAAAAAAAAACTGAAACTAGTAAAGTTTTTTTTCTAGAAGGTTGATGATTTTTCGTCTTTTTTTTATTTTAGCTTTTTATTCTATTTTTTATAGGATATGGCGCATCATAATCTTAAAGTTGGCCTTGACGATCCTTCTTTAGGTTGGCTCGTGAGCTGCATCGGGATTTCGAATACTTTGAGTCGATTGGTTATGGGCTACCTAAGCGACACGAAATATGTGAAAAGGCTCTACTTGAACCTTGGATCTTTAATTGTTTGCGGCATCGGCAAGTGTTTTTGATTTTTTTAGATTTTTGAAAAACTTCCGACTTATATGTATGATAATTTTGAATCAATTTTTGAATCAGTTTCAATTTTAAAAAATGTTTCAATTTTCAAAAAGTTTCAATTTAGTTTTATTCTTTTGAAAATGATAATTTCTTATTTTGACCCTTTTGAAACTTGGCGAAAGACTAATTGCTTTTGGAAATTGATCCATTTTATAGAGGTCATGTTCTATTTTGACCTTGTTAAAAGTACTAATTTCAATTTCTAGTTTCTTTAACCTTTTTGAAAATGATAATTTCTTGTTTTGATCTTTTTTAAAATGCTTAACTATTTTATTAAATTTTTGAAAATGCTGATTTCTTGTTTTGACCTTTTTAAAAATGCCGATTTTATATTTTGTACTGTTTGAAAAAACTGCTGTTTGCTTGCCTTGACCTTTTTTAGAATGCTGAGTTATTTTTTTGGCCATTTTAAAAATGCTGATTTCTTGTTTTGACCTTTTCTAAAATGCCGATTTGTTTTTTTCTACGTTTTTTTTAAATGTTGATTTCTTTTTTCGACCTTTTTGAAAATAGAAATTTCTTTTTCTGAATTATTTAAAAATGAAAATTTCTTGTTTTGACCTTTTTTTAAAACTTCTGATTTTCTATTTTGCGCTTTCTGAAAATGCTGTTTTCTTGCTTTGACCTTTTTTAAAATACTAATAATTTCTGTTTTTGACCTTTTTAAAAATGCAAATATCTTTTTTTCTTGTTGAAAATGTTGATTTCTAGTTTATTCAATGTTTTTAAAAATGCTTTTTAAAATTCTAAAATTTAACAAAATTTTAAAAACTTTTCAATGATTTTTTTAAGGGATTGGAATCACCCCTCTTGGTCAAACTTTGCCCTACCTAATATTCTGTGCTCTACTTTTTGGCTTCAGTGGCGGGATTTATGTGGGGCTCATATCCGTCCTACTAGTAGACTTCTTGGGCCTCGAACAACTCACGGATTCCTTTGGAATCGTTCTGCTCTGGGAGGGGATTGGAACTCTCATTGGGCCCCCCATTGTTGGCCTCCTTTTCGACACCTACCAGCACTACCTTTACGGCTTCTTTTTGCAGGCCTCTCCGTCACCCTCAGTGGCGCCATCCTCCTTCTCATTCCAGTCATTCAAAAGTATAGGCCCCAGCCACCCAGTTAAAAATACTCAATAAAAAATATTTTTACAAAAATCACCATAAAAAACCAATCAGTATAAAAACACAATTTGTTTTGAATTAAAATGGTGTTTTTAATTATTTTTTTCAAACTTTACATATTTTCTAACATTATTTTTATTATTATTAAAGTTTTACAAGCTTTGATGCTCTTGCTGCAAAGGCAGCAAAGGGGCCCAAAATTCTAATTCTTTTATTATTTTGTTTTGTGAAACATTAATTTTTTTTAAAAACGATCAGAGATTGGAGTAAAAAGTTAGTCGAGTTTGGAAGGAAAGCCAAAAAAACGTGGCGGGAATTTATAACGGCCTTTCACTAAATTCAAATTATTCAAAATTAATGTTAAAAAAAAGCTGTTGAAGTTATAAAGAAAGACTTGTGGTGGAAATAATGGACTCGAGACCGAGACCGAGACTCGAGTACTCGACCAACTTTAAGTAACCTCGATCAGATTCAGAGAAGATTAATAATTTGATACTGGCGATCACTGGCACTGCACTGGCGGCATTTTTTAAAAATATTTAAAAAAAAAGGATTTTCAAATGACGCTTCAAAGCAGCTTATCCTATGACGTACATATCCAAAGGACTCTGTCAAAGAAAGCTAGACAGGAAGCTGGCGAGGCCATCTTGTATGAACAATCTGAAGCAGCCCTCGTCAGAGCCCCGCCCCCTGACGGAGGTTGGGGGTGGGTCGTTGTTTTCGCATCTTTCATGGTTAGTTTTATTGGTGAGTATTCAATCTCATTCTTTAATGGCGCTTGGCAAATGTGCTGTGGGCAAAATTGAAAAATGTCGTCCAAATGTTTTTTAAAAAATGTAAAAGGCTGAAAACATTTATAAAACGTCGTTTTGCGGTTTTTAAACGCTGTGTAAGGCTGTTATGGACTTTTTGAAAGATTAAAACGTTCTTTTGCTGTTTTGAAAGGCTTTTTGATGCCATTTTGGACTTTTTAAAGACTGTATAAGGTAGTTGTGGAGCTTTTGAAAGACTGTAAAACGTTGTTATGTGCTTTTTGAAAGCATAAAACGTTGCTTAGCTTCTTTTTATGACTATTATTATTAGGTTCAAGAGGCCATTTTGAGCTTTGCGAAAAGCATAAAAATCCATTTAACTGTTTTTTAGACGCCACAAAAGGCCAATTTATACTTTACAAAAAGCGCAAAGTTTCGTCCAACATGTTTTTTAAAACGTTATAGTGCTGTTTTGTACGTTTTAAAAAATACCCAAAGCCGTTTAACAGTTTTCAAAAGAAGGTAAAAGGCTGTTTATGCACTTTTAGAAAACATAAATCGACCTTTCTTTCCGTTTAAAAAACGGTAAAACATCGTTTTGACAATGCAAAAACTGTGTATTGCATTGTAGTTATATAGATGGGGTTGCAATGTTTGTATTTACGAATAATACTTTGAAATGTAAGTTTTTAAAATACGTGTTGGAATTCTTAGCCTAAAAAGCTCTAGAATGAAAGTTTTAAGTTTAAAATTCAAATTACAGTATTTAATGAGAATTTGACGCCGATTGCAATTTTATTGTTCCCATTTGTTTTGATTGGCTGTAACTTATTGTTTTTTATTAGGTGACGGCGTGGCCTACTCCTTCGGTCTTTTTTTCACGCAAATAACAAATTCGAGTGAAATTCGTTCGAATAAAAGCGATGCCTCCTGGATTGGCTCAATAATGCTTGGGGTGACAAATGGCTCGGGGTTACTCGCCAGTGTCTTCGTCAATAAATGGGGCTGTCGAAGTGCTTCCATTGTTGGGTGTTTGGTGGCCGCAACCGGCTTTGGAATCAGTTACTTTGCACAAAGTGTCCTCTTTCTCTACGTTTCCATCGGACTTGTTGGCGGTAAATTTTGAATTTAACACTTTCAAAAATGCAATGATTAAAGTGCTGCCCAAAATTGTTGCTAGTCTAGTCAAGTCTAGTGACGTCCAAAATCAAAGGCAGCTAGTCTATTCTAGTCAAGTCTAGTCACGTCCAAAGTGAACGTCAAAGGCAGCTAGTCTAGTCTAGTCTAGTCACACTGTGGTTGATACCTGCCTAGTCTAGTCTAGTCTAGTCAACACAAAATGTACCCTAGCCAAGTCTAGTCTAGTCAACACAAAATGTACCCTAGCCAAGTCAAGTCTAGTCAACACAAAACCAACCCTAGTCAAGTCTAGTCTAGTCAACTAGTCAGCTATCCCTTAACATGGGAAGAGTAGTGGCTAGTCTAGTCTAGAGTATTTTTTTTTCTGCGCCTCTGGCTGGTCTAGTCTAGTCAAGTTGCAAGTTTTGAAAGAGTCAGCTAGTCTAGTCAAGTCAAGGGGCCGAAAAAAGTGGAAAAGTCTAGTCAAGTCATACCCAACTAGTCTAGTCAAGTCAGACTAGACTAGGGCAGCACTGAATGATTGTATCTAGTTTGCATCTTTCAATGTGTTTATTTTTGTTTTGCTCCTTTTAAAAACTTACAAGTCTAGCTTTACGCCTTTCGAAAGATGTAAGTTACTAACAAGGACAACTCTTTTTTTCCTGCTTTGAAATTTTGGCCTCTTTGAAAAGGTTAGATTCATGTTTTTACATTTTTTGGAAAGTGTCAATGTCTAGTTTTTCTCTTTTCTTCAAGCTTTTATTCTTCTTGTTTTGATCTTTTTGAAATAGCTGATTATTGGGATTTAGCTTTGCGAAAATGTTACATTGTTGATTGTAGTTTTACACGTTTTAAAAAACACCAAGCTGGTTGGTACCATTAGCCTGTTTGAAAATATTAAATTTATAGTTTAAACCGAAAAAAACTGGATGCAATGCCCGTTTGTACAAGTTCAACAATATTTTTTAAATAAACCGTATTATTATTCTAAATTTTGATTTTTGGATCAATAAATTAGGCCTTGGCTTCGGGTTTATGTTCCTGCCAGCCATCGTTTGTGTTTCAAGCTATTTTGAAAGGAAGCGCGCTTTTGCAACGGGAATAGCTGTCTGTGGCTCCGGATTTGGAACTTTTACCCTCGCGCCTATTTTAGACTACATGGTTGGTATACAACATTTAAAAATCTAAAACCAAAAAAATAGGAATTTTTTTAAAAAAACTTTACAACATTTGAATAAATTAATGTGCCATTGAAATTGAAATTATATTTAAATATTTAGATTCACCGCCTTGGCTGGCGGGAATCATTTATTGGCGTAGCGGCCATACTTCTTCTCGGAGTACTTTTTTCCGCTCTTTATAGACCCCTTAGCCCTCTGGTGGAAAAGAAAGAAATTATTCGTAAACCACATTTTAAAAGAAAACCAAGCACCGTACTACAGGATGGAACTATAATGCTTTTGGCCTCGCCCAGTTCCAATAATGGCGAGCCACCCTCTAAATCAACAACGAAGGCGGGGGATGGGCGTGGGCGGGAAAATTCAAAATATAAGAAGAAAGAGGCGCCAAATTTAAGATTAGATTTCAATAGTGCGTCTTCTCTGAAAACTGAAACGGCTACGAACCCAGCCCCATCCTTTACAAATACTACACAGTCACTTTCAACTGTCACAGGCTCATTGGCTCGTTCTGAAGTACACGAGCCAATTGCCAGCGACCCATTATTGGCGCCAAATTTAGATTCAAATACGATCGTTCAACAAAACGAGCCAGAGCCCCAGGAGTTACAAAAAAATGGCGCAAAGGAGCCTGAAAATTTGTCGAAATGCAAGTGTTTGAAAGCAGTGAACTTTTCGTTATTTAAAAATCCTGTTTTTGTATTATTCGCCATTTCAAATTTCCTCACAGACATGGGCACGAACGTCCCCTACGTTTACTTTGCAGTAAGCATTTAAAAAATGTTTTTTTTTTAAAAATGTTTTTTTTTAAAAAAAAACTGTTTGGTACTAATACTACTAAAGTTTCTTTTTTTCTAGAAGGTTGATGATTTTTCGTTATTTTGTATTTCTGCATGTTATTCTATTTTGTATAGGACATGGCGCGTCATAATCTTAAAGTTGGCCTTGGCGACCCTTCTTTAGGTTGGCTTGTGAGTTGCATCGGGATTTCAAATATTCTGAGTCGATTGGTTATGGGCTACCTAAGTGACACGAAATATGTGAAAAGGCTCTACTTATACAGTGGCTCTTTAATTGTTTGCGGCATCGGCAAGTTTCTGAATTTTTTTAATTTTTGAGAAAGTTTCAATTTTTCATAGTAATTCTTTTTAATAATTTAGGTGGTTTTATTTTTAAATACTTGTTCGTCTTTTGCGAACCTTTTAAAACTGGCATGCTTGTCCATTTCTTGTTTTAGTTTATTCTCTATTTTGACTAATTTCTAGTAGATTTCTTGGGCTTTATTGAAAATAATAATTTTTTGTTATAATTTTTTCTAAATTTTAATGCTAGTTTCTTTTTTTGACGTTTTTGAAAATGCTAATTTCTTTCTGTTTTTTGACTTTCTTGAAAATACTGATTTCTTGTTTTGACCTTTCTTAAATTGCTGCTTATATGTATAATGTATTTTGCCGTTTTGACTATAATGCTGTTGTTTTGGCCTCTTTTAAAATGCTGATTTATTTCTTTGATCATTTTAAAATGCTAAATTCTTTTTCTGACCTTTTTGAAAATGCTAATTTCTTGTTTTGACGTTTTTGAAAATGGAAATTTTTTTTTCTGACCTTTTTGAAAATTCTAATTTAGTAATTTCTTGTTTTGACGTTTTGGAATATTAAAATTTCTCTTTCTGAACTTTTTGAAAATAGAGTTTTCTTGTTTTTTCCTTTTTGAAAATGCTGATTTTCTATTTCGCCTTTTTAAAAATGCTGTTTTCTTGCTTTGGCCTTTTTTAAAATATTAATTTCTGTTTTTAACCCCATTTTAATAATGCTAAAATATCTTTTTTTTAACCTTGTTGAAAATGTTGATTTCTAGTGTATTTGACCCTTTTAAAAATGATTTTTTAACTTTTAAATAAAAGCTTTCTATTTTTTTTAGGAATTGGAATTACCCCTCACGGTCATACACTGCCCTACCTAATAGTCTGCGCTCTACTGTTTGGCTTCAGTGGCGGGATTTATGTAGGCCTCATATCCGTCCTACTAGTGGACTTTTTGGGCCTCGAACAACTCACTCGTTCCTTTGGCCTCATTCTTCTCTGTGAGGGCGTTGGGGCCCTCATTGGGCCCCCAATTGTTGGCCTCCTTTTCGACACCTACCAGCACTACCTCTACGGCTTCCTATTTGCAGGCCTCTCCGTCACCCTCAGTGGCGCCATCCTCCTTCTCATTCCCTTCATTCAAAAAAAGCATAGGGGGCCACCCAGTTAAAAACAAATATTCAAAAATAATAAAAAATGAATCACTATAAAAAATGCAATTTTGTTTTGAATTAAAATGGTGTTTTTAATTATTTTTTTCAAACTTACATATTTTCTAACATTATTTTTATTATTATTAAAGTTTTACAAGCTTTGATGCTCTTGCTGCATAGTACTGTAAACTGTAACACTGTAAACTGTATGTAATTCTCTGTAATAATTATTGTAAGTATTGTAATTTTTAGTAATTTATTTTTATTATTATTAGTATTATTATTATGTGTAGTATATATGGCCGATATAAGTTTCAATTAATATTAATAATTACGTACAACGTAATGATGACTCGTCGTGAGAGATCCTAAAGTTTGAATAAAAATCATCCCGAAATTTAAAATATATTTAAGATGTTAACAAGTACATAGGAAGGAGATTGTAGTAATAATAATTATTTTTATAATTGATGCGCTTTTTTTGATTCGATTAAAAATCTTTTTGTTGTAGTATTTTAATATTATTTTAATTTATAGGTTTTTTTTAATGGCTTCAATTTGATTGATCGATTGGAAAGCTGCGTATCATTGTGATAGATTCAAAATAAGCTATCTAACCATTTTTTTTGTTTAAATTAAAGTATTTTTAAGCTATATTTAATTATCTATGTATCAGTAGACAGGTAGGTTTGTTGTATAGTATAATATATACTATAAGGATATAAGTATGTATAGGTCATAGGTCATAGGTCATAGGTCAATGGTAGTAGTAATTAGTTATTATATATAATAATTATAATTCATTATAATAATTGTATTATTATTGCTTTGTGTCTGTCTGCTCTCCCTTTTTTTCTGTCAGCTATAGCCAAGTTAGATTGCGCGGGAGGGTGGGCCTCATAATTTCAAATTTAAAATGTCAAATGTCAAATTCAAACAATTTTAAATCTTGCAAATCTTGTAGCGGATATATAGTATGTATACATAGGTAGGTATATACTCATAGATATATGTATAACATAACTATATAGCATCGGGTAATATGTACAGTGATATAATATGTATTAGGTAGTATTTTATATTTATATTGTGTGTGTGAATACATGTGGGTTCCACTGGAGGTACTTATTGTTGTAACTAACTAACTAATTAATTAATTAATCAATCAATCAATCAATCAATTAATTGGTTTTAAAATTATTTACAATCCTAGCTTGCAATAATTACACGTATGTATTAGGACACAATTACTTGCAAGTTTAACAATTAGTTTACTAATAATTACATAGATTTTTTTGCCCAGCAAAAAAGTTTGTTTTTTTTACATAATAATTACAACAGTAATTAACGAATTATATAAAGAACGACGAACGTTGAACGTAGTAGTAAGGTACGAGAGAGATATTATTATCTAATAATATATAATCTATAATAACTATAATAACTAATAGGACATTTCGATTTTTAAATTTCGATTATAATTTTCACAAATGTGTTAAATGTCTATACTTTAGACTGTATGGCATATATAGCATTGCTTACAACACAATAATTAGCTCTTTGGAGAAAAAATTCAAAATTTCGAAATTTCAAATATTCCCGCCACAACATTAAACTATACTGCGCCGGCGCCGGCAACTAATTACAGTTGAACCATATAGTAGTCGCTTGTATGTATACACTGTATGTATGTGCGTCTTACATCAATTTTCGAGTTTGTGCGCAAGCGCAAAAAAAATACTGCGGTTTGCAATTTTAAAAAAGAGGCGCGCGCGCGTGCGCGCATGTGCAATTAATTTGAAAACCGCGATATTCAATTAGGAGACGCCTGTCGTTCCAATATCGAAACAAATAATGCTTTTGTTACACACACAAAATTCAAAGTGTAATACCAAATTTGCCGTAGAAACGATGGCAATAAAGGTCAAAGGTCATAGGTCAAAGGTCAATGACCCTATGCATAAGTATATATATGTATATAATTGTATTAGCGGACAAGGTGCGGATGGCTCAAATAACTTTGGTATATATATTCATATAGAAGCGTAAAAGGTATGCAATTACAATTCAAGTACAAAATTTACATGTGTAATATATATTGTACGTTATGAAGCGTGGCTGGAAGGTCAAGGACAAGGTCAAAGGTCATGGGTCAAGGGTCAAAGGTCAAAGGTCAAACTTAAGAAAACGTTTTGTGCTAATAGCAAATGAGGTGAGATCCATATAGTGTGTGTGTGTGTGTGTGTGTGTGTGTGTGTGTGTGTGGGTGTCCGCCTACAGTTTGTTGCTACATGTAGACGGTGATGAGGTCAAGGTCACGGTCGGGGTCAAGGTCGGGGTCGGTCGTTTTAAAGACCGGTCAAGGGTTGTCCCTATACATGGGATGGATAAAGTCGGTGTCTACGGTTTGGATCTCCTTGTTGAGCTCGAGGCAGATCCAGAGAGAGTAGAGACGGTAGCAGTAGCAGAAGAGGACGAAGGCGATGATGTAGTTGCGGTCGTCCCAGAATGTGATGACGGAGTACGTGTCCAGTGCCAGCGCTGGAAGCGTCTTCATCACCGTCAGCTTGAACCACAACTTCAGTCGAACTACGTTTTTCTACAAAAAAAAAATCATAAAAATCACATTTTAATTGAGTGCAAAACGTCCTTTTTTACCCCCTTTTCTAATGTGTAAATACCGTAAAGCTTCTAATAGAAGGCGGGCCTTCCTATAGACAGCGGGTTTAGAAATGAGTTTTGTAAATAGAAAATCGGGGTCGTCTATTAGAAGCTTTACAGTACGCAGTTCCAAAATATTTGACGCTTAAAAAAACGCTATTTTGCACCTTGCAACAAGTGCAAAATACAATTTCTATAGCTTTGAAAAAATTCAGATGAAGTTTTGTACACTTTTTGAAAAAGCTAGACAATCAGTTTTTACGTTATAGGAAAAGTTCATTAGGCCCATTTTTCACTTTTTGAAGGTGCAAAACGACCTCTTGTAACGTATTTTTTAAAATTTTAAACAGAGTTTTATATAATTTTGAGTGCATTAAACATACGATTACGTTTTTGAAAAAGTTTGAAATGCCTTTTGGTACTTTTTGAAGGCGCAAAATGAGAATTTCTAACGTGTTTTAAGTTTAAACTGATCGTGAGTACTTTACAATTTTGAGTCCGTTTAACATACGTGTACGTTTTTGAAAAAGTTTAAAATGCCTTTTTGCACTTTTTAAAGAGGTAAAGCGGGCATTTAAAACGTGCATTTCCAAAGTTTAAGCCGAGTTTCAACAATTTTAATTTTAGTGCCAAAAACATAGATTTTACGTTTTTAAAAAAGCCCAAAATGTCCATTTTGCAACTTTTTAAAGGGACAAAACAAGCTTTTGAAACGTATTTTTCTACACTGTAAACCTAGTTTGGTACAACTGTATAGTAGGCTAAATATATGTACTTTTTAGGTTTTTAGGTTTAACAAAGTATACCAAATGCTTATTTTGCACTTTTTGAAGGTGCAAAACCATTTTTTAACACTTCCTTTAAAGCTCTTTTCTTTTTGCTTTTTAGCAGATGCTATGCCCTTGTTGGCACTGCAATTTATTACGTATTTTATTTCTGAACTGTGCGAAATTAATTGGACTCACAGCTTTTGCAGCGATGAGAAGTAGAACGGCGAGTACAACGGAGAAGATTGGAATTATTATATTGAGCGATAACCAGGCCAGTTTTACTGTCTCTGAAAAACCAAAACAAAAGTTGAAAATCCAAAATTATAATAAATTGGTAGTAATACAAAAATATTGGATCAAAGGTTATGGAAAATCAGGTGAAAGTTGAGAATTAATTGTAGTTGTGAATTACCTGGGAGTGCAAGGAACTCGACGAGAAATTTTTGTTTAGGTTCTTTTACTACGTAATTTTGAAAATAGTCTGGAATGACAAAGTAGATGATGGCAAATGCCAATATAAATATTATCTCGTAGATGGCTACCCCCTGAAATAGAACAAAACCAACAACCACAAATTAAATACATCTTTAAGTCTATTTTATAATTTTTAACCTATACGGAAATGAGAAATAAGCATTTTAAAAAAGCCCTAAAACTTGTTACTTACACTTTACACATTCAAAAAGATTAAAACAAGAATTTAGCACATTCAAAAAGGCGGAAAACTTGCTACTAACACTTTCAAAAAGGTCAAAACAATAGAAAATGAACGCTTGAAAGTCTCCAAACTTGTGTTCAATTTTTTTAAAAACTCCAAAACAAGAAAATAAAGTTTTAAAAAGTGTCAATAATAGTAAAATACACTTTGATTTCAAGGTCAAAACAAAATATGAACATTTTCAAAAACGTCAAAAATCAAGAAATAATCATTTTCATAAAGACCAAGAAAAACAAGAAACCATTTTTCAAAAACAAACAAAAATAGTAAAAAAAAAACACTTTCAAAAAGATCAAAAACAACAAACTAACATTTTTAAAAGTATCCAAAACTAGAATTGAGCATTTTAAAAACATGCTAACCTACAATTTAGAACTTCAAAAACATTCCAAACTAGAATTTAGCCTTTCAAAAACATTCAAAATTACATAGAATTTAACAATTTCAAAAATATGCAAAATTACAATTTAGCCTTCCAAATACATGCAAAAACTACAATTTAGCTTTTCAAAAACATGCTAAACTACAATTTAGCCTTTCAAATACACCCAAAACTACAGTTTACTGATTTCAAAAATTAAAAAAAAAACAAAAATACTTACCAAATCAATTCTAGCAATATTTATGGACTCCCTTTGTGGACAGTTGCCACAGCAATATTTCTTTTCCGTTCGCTCCTCCGCCCCACCATTCGTTGAAGTATCATCGCCCTCCTCGCCCATTTTTTATTTTTATTTTCTAATAATTAATCAACCACCACCACACTACTACTACCTATGTACCTTCCTTCCTCCAATTTATAATTTCTTTTTTTAAATCTCTCTCTCACTAATCTAGCTATCTAAAATCTAATAGAAATTTCGAAATTTCAAAATGTCAAATCTCGAAATTTAAATTCTCTTGGTCACTATGTAGGTAGGTATATATCAGTTATATATATATATGTATATATCAATTCTTTTTAAAATCTTTTTTTGTTTTTATTTAGTTATTTTTAAACTAATAGTAATAGAAGCAGCAGTGGTAGTTTGTCCACACTTTCCCCCTCCAATTTCAACAATAATAATGACAGGTCACCCAACAACAACATACTAGTCGACCTAACAATAGTCAAAAATAAAACTAGAAACTATTTCTTTTATTTTTAGTATTCTATAAATCCTACACTGCGTCGTTGTATCTTTCCATTTTCGTCGGGTTCGTTTAATAGCCGGGCCTACAAAATATTATTAATTCGTTGTTGTTTTAAAAAAATTAATAGAATTGTAAAGAACAGATAAAGAAGTAGATGTATCTAACTAGAATATGTTTGGATATATGTATATAAAGGTACAGCTATATATATATATGTAAGTATGGCAAATATCTACGTTTAATTTGGACTGCGGCAAAATAATAGCACTGTATACAATATATAGTAGACTGTAACGGTAACGGTAACTGTAGTACTGACGGTATACACACAATACTATAGTATCACTGCACTACTTTTTTTTTTATTTCCGAAAATTTTAACAAATTTTTCTGTAATCTCCGTCAATGCCCGGGTCCCAGGGGTAACAAAGTCAGTACAGGGTTACCTTGTTGTCTACATTTCTCACTGGGGGAAAGTTAACTGTTGTTTTTTGGGCTTTAATGCTATTTTTTTTGTTTGCTTTGCTTTGGTATAAAAAAAATAAATGAAATGTGGGCAAGTTTTTTGGGAGGACGAAGGATGGTTGTGAATGAATGGAAGTGGTGGGGCCGGTTGGTTCTTTGAGGGAAGGAATATATTTTATGGTTACACAACATAGAGTCTGTCAGTCGGGCACTGGGTCTGGGACTGCAAGGGAAAATCTATATATCTGTCTATATCTGTGGGTATACATATAGCCTGGATATGGATATGCTTTGCCTATATCTATGGAAGATGTTAGTTTTTTTTTCTTGCATTATTGGCTGGAAGTGGGACGGGATAGCTGGGACTGGAAATTTCCGAAATTCCCCGATATTTAGGCCGAAAGGAAACGGAGCCGCAGCAGCCTAGCTTTCCACGCCCTGAAAAGCCTGGAACTGTGGAAGCTCTGCTGGTTACTTGCTATTACGATGCTGCTGCTGGATGTATACTGTGGGGCTGGTCATAAATTATGTTGATATAACTATTGTAATGTAATTTTGTTTGGGAAACGGAAACCTGTTATCTGATTTTAATAGTATATTTAACGGAACCCTTGAGGAAACTGAATTGCCACCCTTATTGTTTATTGTCTTAATAAATAGAATATTAACCAAATCTAAGTATCAAATGGCTACCCAAACTGCGAACTGTGAAACATATTTTAAATGGTTATGTAGACGACATGACATTATCCGAAGCTGTAAAATATGGTGACATTCCTGATATGCAAAAGTACCTTAATGAAATCAGTCAATGGACAAGTGAATTAGGCATGAAACTAAACTCTACCAAGTGTGTTGTTATGTACCTATATTGATATGTCTAGAGGTAAACAGTTTTCAAATTTATACTTTTTTTTCTATAGCGTCAAGCTGCCATTAGTCCTTAATTCAAAAGTGTTCAAATCATTGAATCGGTAAACTGGGAAAATAATAATTAAGTGACTGTACAAAAGTCGCTTCCAAAACTGTTTATTTACGGAAGCTCAAGCAATGTGGATTTTCATTAGTTCAGTTATTATCTATTTACCAAATGAACATATGAAGCTATTTAGATTATGTCTCCAATGTACGGGGCCAACAAATAGCAAGTAAGTTACTGAATGAGATTATAACTGGAAAAAAATGTTTTACCATAATTACAGGCAAATATGTATGTTAGTAAAAGTAATTACACTTAGGTTGCAAAAAGGTGTAATTTATTCGAAATGGAAGATAGATTTACTAAATTGTTATTGAAAGGATCTAAACTTCAAAAATCTGAAAGATAGTGTGACTTATTTTTTTAATCGGCTTAATCTATCTCAAATTATTTGCACTATTTTTTAGACTAGTTAAACAATTTTGTGCTTTTCTTGTGCATGTGCTAATAATTGGAATGAATGAAACCCAGAAGAATTATATCAATTATTATTCTTTTGCAATGCTAATTTTGTGATTTTTGTATAACAGTATGTAAGTATGTAAGCCAAATTAAGGGTTACACATTATTTCATATTTTTTTTTCAAATCTAATTTGTTGTAATTCAGAATTATGGAATAAACCCAACAGGTGTGTAAGCTTTGGTTAGATCGCTCGTAAAAATGACTAAATTATTAATTATAATTATAATAGTAATTATTGTAATTACTATTTTTATTTCCCGGCTATAACCGAGATCATAGTTTGTGCGGAGCTCCCGCTTGCACAGTGCTTTACTAAATGTCATTCATTCTTAAGGCTACACGTACATGATGGGCTATACGTATATGTACATACTTTGTGGATGTGTCTACAGTCTTGATACTAATCGATAATTTCTCTCATTCCCTACTCACTCGTCGCATCCAAAATCCAAAGCAAAAGGAAAGGCAAGGAAAAGAAAGGAAGAAAGGCAGGGAATGCAATGCATCTACAAGTTTATACTACAGACAAACAGCAATATACATGCAATATATACTACTGGTGAGATATACCCATAGTACTTACCGTAAATTCTCTAATAGTATGCTCGCGCACTATTCCTTTCAGCTCCTTCGACCCTTCGCGTACAATTAGCGACCCGCCAATTAATAGAGACCCGCGCATTATTCAAACTAACCGTTTTACTACTCTTAATTCAGTTGGAATAAACAGGCTAAAAACAACAATTTTGACACTTTTAAGCGACTTAAAAGTATGTGTCATTTAATTCAAGCTATTCAGTGGCTAAAAAGTTAGGTTGACACTAATTTCTGTACACTTAAACACTGAAAATACTTCCGGTGACCCACGGACTGTTAGAGACCCGCGTATTATTGGAGACCCGCGCATTATTTCACTCAGGCCCCCGGACCCCCGCGTACAATTAGAGACCCGCGTAGTAAAAGAGAATTTACGGTACCCACCTATATTAATTTCTCTTGTTCATTTATTTTCATTTTTTTTTATTCCTATACGTATTATAAGTCCATGCTGCTGTGCTGTGTGTGCTCTGCCATCCTGGGCCACGTCGGTCGAGTCTGTCCGTCGATTTTCGATGTCAATTGTCCATGCAAAATGGGCTCTCTTCAGTCTTTCTATATAAATAATGGATCTTACAAGCCCTATGCTTTGTACCTATACTATACTATACAATATACCTATATATAACCTATAATTATGTAACGTACCTACTATACCACTATTATATATATTTTTCACGCAGTACGCCCACAGTCCTTCCTTCCTTCAAATTCGGTCCCACTAAAAATCGGCTATAATAATAAGCCTTACTGTAGTAGAACTGTAGAACCTACAGATACCTCCTTTTGCCCTTGTAAACACTACAAAACATTGAATTTGTACAGATAAAGAGATTTTGCATCTATCTATAGGCAGCAACTTACCCATAGGGGTGGATTCAAATCTGAATCTGTCTGTGACGTGACCCATGACATGACATTTTATGCCGTGCTAGCCTTCCATTTTTGGATTTTTTTCCCCTAAAATTCCTTAGCAATTAGACAGTCTCTACCACCATGCATGCTCCATATGCCATGCCACCCAAAAAACCTTCCGTCTATAATTATGTAAAAAATGTATAATTTATATCGTCTGTGTAAATGCAATTTGTCCCAAGCCCAGTCTCAGCTTAATTACAATATGTCCCAAGTCCTTATAATGGGAAATATCATTATGTGACAAAACTAGTATGTAAATAACACATTTCAAAATGGTCAAAACTAGTAAATGACACTTTTTCAAGACGGTCAAAACTAGTAAATGACACTTTTTCAAGACAGTCAAAACTAGTAAATGACACTTTTTCAAGACGGCCAAATCTAGTTAATGACACTTTTTCAAAACGGTCAAAACTAGTAAATGACACTTTTTCAAAACGGTCAAAACTAGTAAATGA
>JAQFZC010003614.1:0-18284 GCA_034695205.1 Dicyrtoma fusca | reverse complement strand
ACGACTTGGCTTCAGTTTCTGTCCGTATTTCAAGTCGATAAGATCGTAGTATCGCGTTACGGAGTGTAACTCGTTTTCCTATTCCCCCTCCTCTCCACTTCATTATTTCTTATTTCTTTAGTAACTTGGGTGTTACTAATTTTCATTTGTCAGTAAGTTAGTAAGTAAGCGTTTGTATAGTTATGATACTGAGAGCTCAGTTCGCTAATCGGGCGGTCGAGTAGCAGAGGTATTGGAAAGTAACAATCCTCGAGTGCGAATAAATAATTGACAAGTTTCGCAGAATTGGAGTGACATTGAAAGTGACTTTTAATGCATCTCCTCCGTGATGAGAGGAGAGTGAAGTGAGGACTCGGCCCGTCAGGTCGGGGTGTCTAAACTCAGTGTCCCAGGAAGGGGAGGTTAATACACTTATTTTCCAAGTCAGACGTCAGGACTCCCCAATTCAGGTGAAGAGAGAGAAGACTTGTGTTCAAGACTCAAGAATCCAGGGCATGGCGGGTCGCACAGAGGAAGAGGCGTCTTGTGTCGCTGTTTCCGTAATCCACGATTTTGCATATCCGAAAGGAAGGAAGATAACTCGACATCCCAGCTCGAGGGTGAGGTGGTCCTGGATCGGAATCAGGTCAGGAGTCTGCTGGGTCAAGCAGTGTCATAACTAGTAGTGAGAGACCGTGTTAGCTCGCCATGTCTCAGGAGGGACGTTGAAGAAGAAGGCGATGACCAACCCTTTAGGAAATGGCTCGAGCATACGAGTTCTAGCGAAATACTGTTGCAAATGTAAAAAATATACGTCAAATAAAGAAATAGAAACAATTCATATAAAAAATAATTAATTATTGGTAAAAACAAAATGTACAATCTGTGACGTTAAAAAATGCAAATTTATTAAGGCTATAGAAGTTAGAGATGTAGTTGATACAACAGGAAAATATGTGGAAAACGTTCATTTCCTAAGAAATAATTATCTAGGTCCTGGAACTAAATTTCAAGAAAGAATAGCTGGAATAGATAAACCAATAGATAGAGTAAATGAAGCAGGAACGCATCACAATTTTAGCTATAATGTTACAAAGATCAAGAAAGCAGGCATAAAGCAGATAAAATTTTTTTGAAAGATTTAGATGAAATCAAAAAACTAACTATAACAGAAACATTTAAAAAATCAACTACAAAAGCTGTAACAAAACCAACATTATTTTTAGGATTAGGCGCCTGATCATCTAAACACAAGAAATATACATATATAATAGAATAATACATACACAAGCTTATCAGATTAAATAAAACGGCAAATACGCCTAATGAAAAAAGAAAATGCTAATAAAAAAATATTGAGAGATCAATTTATTGCCGAGGAAACAGGCGATGATGCGTATACATTAGAACAAGAAAACAAATGCACCATTATTCAAAGCTATGCAAAATATTGCTGATACAGTTGAAAGGAAAGCAAATGCAGCGACAAAAGTATTAGCGGTTTGCAAAGCAGATTCGGACAACAAACATAGTCATGCAAATAGACTACAACAACAATACTTTGAAACAGTAAAACAATATAAGGAAGAGAACAATCAATTGCTGGAAAATTTGGCAGAAGCAAATCGTTTAGTACAAGCAGAGAGAGAAGAACAACTAGCTATTGAAAATATTGTGCAAAATGTTAAAAAATAATATCAAATATCAAATGGTTTCAATAGCTATTAAATATTTTGGAAAGTTATCACAAAATCCTCTTTCAATTAACCTAAACACAGACGGTAATCCTTGAATTGAATTAGTATTTTCATCAAATAACATTAAATGTTCAATAATTTTATTTATACTACTAATTTCATAACTACCTGTTTTTAATTTTATTTCAAAATATTTTTAATCATCAATCTAATTTAAAATTAATAATCTTCCCATCAACATTTGAGATTAAGTTATATGTAGATAACTTTTTAAATCAGTTGTGCCACCATGTGTTCAAAAAAGTGTCTCACAACGTACTGTAATTGCATTATCTGTTGTGGCTAGTATAATATCTGTTTCATTTCTATTATTATTAGACAATTTTATTTCTTGAAAAATAGTTTTCATTGTATTTTTAATCCTATTCATTTTATTTTGAATTTTATTTATTTAATATTACAAAAATGTTGCGAGAGAATACAATATGCGTTCGTACAACTTATAGTAGAAAAGTCTGATTTAAATTTATCCAAATTTTTTATTACTAATTCAATATCAGATTTATCAATATTCGTATGCCCTGCTTGTATATTAAGTAATGTAGTTTGTAATTATAAAACAAGAATCTGAGGGTCATTTGTCATGTAACGATAACCACTACTAATAGCTGTATTATAACGGGGCTTTAGGCTCCTCGAGGGATTGAAAATCCGACTCGAGCCTGAAAGGCTCCTTGAGGGGTTGTAAACAACCCGAATAATACTTATCTTATACCCAAGCATTCCAATTTACGAATCCATTGCCTACATTGACTCTCGGTTAGAAAAAGATGACCGCTGGAAGAAAGTGACAAAGCTAGAAAAAAATGATGTAATAACTCTACTTACTTTTGGATTAAAATGCACATATGTTTTATGGAATGGAAAATTATACAACCAGTATGATAAAGGACTGATAAGAAATCCTATAGTAGGTTTTGTTGCCGATTTATTCATGCAAAAATTAGAAATCCTATATATCTTACCAAATCCGAAAATACTGAAATGAATAAGATACGTAGACGATACTTGTCTTCAAATTCAAGCAACCGAATCCGATAATGTCCTTAAATTTTTGAACTCTTTGCACCCGAAAATCCAATTTACAATGGAATTAGTAAATAATGGGACCCTACTATTTCTAGACGTCAATATCACCATAACAAAGACAACACGATCTCGACTAGTGTATACAGAAAAGCTACTAATACAAACAGGTATTTGCACTTTAATTTCTTCCATCACCCAGCGCACCGAAAAAGTGTCGCTGATACTTTGTTATACAGTGCATTCGTAATCTGCAGTTCTGAACATTTACAAGACGAACTAAAAACTGTAAAATCTCATTTTATCAAGAATAAATTCCCTTAAAACATTATAGAAGACAGTATGGCCAAAATGAAACTCCAAATTGAATTTTGGTCAAAGACAGATTTCAAAAAAGAAAAATACGAAGAATCCAGACTTGTCATCCCCTATTTGGGTCATAAATCGCACCAAATAGCTCACACCTTAAGAAAGCATTTTGATTGGCTTCTGCCCTTCCTACCTGGTGAAAAAGTATTATCATTACTAAACCCTGTAAAAGATAAGGATATCTCTAGTCATAGAGCAAAAACAGGAATCTATGTAATTCCCTGTGGAAGTTGTGGTGAAATATACATAGGTGAAACTGGTCGTGATCTCCAAATTAGAATCAAAGAACACCAAAACCACGTCAAACACGGAAACAGAACAAAATCAGCTATTTCAAAACATGTATGGAAATACAAAGCAGATCACACTATCGAATGGAGTGAAAGCCGTATCGTTTTACGCGAAAACAGACCTTTCCATCGAAAATTGAAAGAAACCTTACTAATAAAACAAGCGACAACAAAAACTATGAATATTGATTCCGGTATAAGAATAAATGAAACATGGCTTCCTATTATACCGATTATAGAACCGATCCTGTAACCAAATGTTACTATTCCGCTCTATTTTAAATTATATTCCAAACAACTACAAACAAAACATTATTGTAAATTTGTGATTTCAATTTATCTGAAATTTATTTTTTACTTTAAAAAATTGATTCCTCAATCATTCACCGCGTAACCCTGAAGATGAGAACAGGTTGTTCTCGAAAGTTTGGTAGCCCAATATATCGTTACTGTTCAAATTAATTTGAATTTTGGATTTATTTATAAAACAACATCGAGTAATCCAACAAAATGAATGTACTAACACTTATTCTACTACCATCTATTGTAGTATCACTTTGTGATCCCTGTTTACCGATTATAAAATATTTTTTGCCATAGTCTGAAATATTACTCTATTTCACGCCTTTTGAAGATCTTAGTTTACCTTCAGGAGTATAGGAAGCTTTAGTTGAAAACATGAGCTGCGCATACATTTCAGCATCGTGTGCGTCGTATTTTGTTTAATCAGGATGTGTTCTAGTTAATAACTCTCATAAACTAATTGTCATTTTTCCTTTTCCCCTATGATGTGAATAAAGTAATCACCTTACTCCTAAATTTTTTCATTTCCAATATAATAACCGTCTGTATGAATATTTTAATTCTGTTAAAGTTTAATTGATAAAGCATCATTAGATAAGTTACCTAAATATTTAAATGCGATAGGGCCTCCTTTATATCTTTGATACATACGTTCTAGTACATTTTCAATAGCTTATTGCTCATCTCTTTTTTCCTGTACTGATTTATTTGCTAATGTTAATGTTCCTAGTAATTGATCGTTACAAGTTTTATATTCTTTCAATTTACCGTATATTGTTTGTTGGTTCTTAATTGTTAATTTATCTCTATTATTGGCATCTGTTTAAAAAAGAGCTAATTCTTTTAAAGCTGCATTTGCTTTACTTTCTACTGTATCAGTTATATTTTGTTTAGCTTTAAAAAATGGAGCATATTTTGTTTCTTGTTCTAATTTAAACTCGTAATCGCCTGTTTGTTTAACATGAAATTGATCTCTCAATATTTTATTATGACCGTTTTATTTTTGTGTTTAAAAGATCAGGCGCATAATTCTAAAAATAAATTTGGTTTTATTACAGCTTTTGTAGTTACGTTTTTTAATTTTTCTTTTATAGTTGGATTTTCGATTTCATCTAATTCTTTCAATAATTTTTGATCTGCTCAATGCCTGCTTTCTGTATCTTTGTAAATATTATAGCTCAAATCGTGATGCATTGCGACCTCATCTACGCTGTCTACTGCTTTATCCCCTCTAGCTATTCTTTCTTGAAATTTTGTTCCTGGTCATAAATATTTAATACCTAAGAAATGAACTTTTCTAACACATTTTCCGTTAGTATCTAAAATGTCACCTTATTGTTTAGATCTAATAAATTCGCTTGTCGCTTAAGTTCACTTTGCAACGAATTTGCATTTTTTTGTATCACGGATTGTGCATTTAATTTTTACCAACGTTCGATTATTTACATAAATAATTGATGTTCTAGCTTTGATAACTGCTCCGAAAACATTTTGAGTTTTTCAACTTAGATTGAATTTATTTGTTCAATTCTTGAAAGTTACTGTGAAATACCTTCTAAGAAAATAGTACAACGACAATTTATACATAGAATAGTTAAACAAGCACATTTTTATAATTACTTTTGTTTTACTTTTATTTTTCTTTAGCTACATGCCTTTTAGCACGTTCTTTATTTGATGTTACACATTTTTTATGAGATTAATTTATCAATCGTCTTCTCTTCTTCTATCTTCTTGACTGAATTCTGTACTTGCTCTGAAGATAATTAAATCCAACTATTAAATCGATCTGAATTTCCTTTCCATTTCACTAAAGCCTTAATAATATTAGAAACTTTTGTTTTTCTGGTTTGTATGACATATTTATAATCATATATTTTATGTTTTATTATAAAGCACCAGCTCTTGCTAATAAAAGCTGCCTTTGGTATCACTTCCATTGTAATCTGTCAAAAAAAGTAGAAGGATTTGTAATTGTTACATCTTTAAAAAATAATATTTCATTAGCAGAAGTGGGGTTGTATTGAATATTGTTCCAAATTTATGCGTTTTAACCTAATCTTCTAAGTTAAATTTAGGTTTTGTATTACTAATTTGCGATAATTTTTCTAACCGTGAATCTTTACTATATAAGTTTGTATAAACGGTTTTTTGGTTTTTCTTTTTTGATGCTTCAATTGCTGTCATTTTTATTGAATAATGAAGTGGATGATTATATTTATCGACTTAATTTGGTAAAACATCAATCCAACGGGTTGTATCGTTATCACTAAGATATTTATACATCATTTTTTGTAAAGTTTTTGCAACACGTTCTACAGCCTTACCATTGTTTTCATTTTCAGTAGTATACCATTGAATATTTTGTGATTTAAAAAACGTTTGAACTGTCTTTGCAATATACTCTGATCTTTTATCTGTGTGAATCATTTAAGGAGAACGTTTGTCATTTAAAACAGTTTTAAAACTATTAAGCACTTTAGTAGATGTTTTTGTTTTTAGTGATGTGGCCAATAAATATTTACTAAATGTACCTATAATCAAATTGATATATCGATTTTAATCATTAGTTTTACTTCAATTCGGTTCCATAAACACTAAATCACATATATTTTATATATTTTATTATGTGTTTTTATAAATAATATATATAAAATGTATATATATATATATATATATAAATAAAATGTGATTTATATATAATATATCGCCATATTTTATCGATTTCTTTAAAAAAAGGTCGTCTTTGCTTAAATTGTTTAGTTTGTGGATATTGTTTAGTGTATACATATTGTGTTTCTGGATATTTGTGTGCTTAAGCTTAGCTAACACTTGTTTTAAGAGCCCAATCATTAATACTTTGATATCCTGTTTTGGGATTATGATATACATACTGAAGGTTAGCCGAAAGCTCTTTAGAGACTTTATACTTAAGGGTTGCATCGAATTTCGTTTCCAATTATTTACACACATTTTGAACAGACAATGCCTTATATTAATACATGCCCATGAGCATATGTATCAGTACTTCCATCAATTAAATATCTTTTATCATCTTTTCATCTTAAAGATTTCTTATGAAGTTCGTTTTTGTAAATCTCATGTTTAGTGATTCTAAGCACTGTTTTTTAATGGTATTGTTCTTTTTACTCAAATAAGCAAGATTTTAAATCTTTAAAATGAATTTAGTTTTTTAGTACACATTTCATAATTCCTTTCAGTCTTTTTCCTACTTTATCGTGTCCTGTAACTATATATTATGGATCTTATCCTAACAAATTCTTTAAGCTCTTTCCCATTGAGTTCATCTTTAAATTTTTATATTACATTCTTATTTTTTCTGCAATAAGTTTGTGATCTTTCGGATAATCAGATGTGTCAAAATAGGAAGGATTATGTTCCATGAAACTATAAAAGTCGTTTGAGGGTGCTGGAGCCAGAGCTTCGCTCTTTAAGGACCTGTGGTCTGCTTGGCTCTCTAAGGACCGGTGGTCCACTTTGTACCGAATTTCATAAATAAAGCTGTCGTTGTCCATGAAAAATAACTTTGATTGTCTTTAAACTCTTTGTTTATCACAATATTTTAAAATCATACATCAAAAATTTTAAAAGGTTGAAAACTGCTTGTCCAATATAAATTGCTTTGTTAAAAATAACTTTAGTCTTATAACTATGTACTGCAACTAAATTTACATTAAATATTGTTCTAGATATAAAAGGTGCTTTATTTATTGGACGTTGAAGTGTGTCTTAACTTGAATGCAATCTTATATTTTGTTGGTTTCTAACCGATTGCATTGATTTTCCAAACACAGAATTTGACATTAGTTTCCAAAACTCTTTTTCAAAATTAATCTTGGCAGATTGCTTTTGCAATGTATTAAATTGAATATATTTTGCTATGAAATTTGATTAAGTAAATTTATTTCCTCCATGAACTTTGGTTTTTTTAATACCCAGATCTTGATATAATTTAAGTAGTTTGTAGTAAATCTTAGTTTGATTTATCATTAAAAGTGCATTATAACTTTTTAACTGTTCTTGCTTGTGGTTATGCGATTTCTGGTGCAAGTGGCAGATCGTTGAATTCATTATGCAATTCTAGATCTTTCGGAAATGATAAATTAACCTTAAACGTAACCAATATCATTAGCTGTATTCAAAAGAGTATTTAAGTTCAACAATTTATCTCAATTCAACCTTTTAAAATCACTTGTAGATAATAACTGAGATAATGCCCACCCAAACAGATTATTTGCGTCTATATATACCATTTGAGTGTTTTCATCTGCTTTAGAATATCGATTACTACATTATGCCTCCTCTAATACCATTTTCAAAAAATGTATACATTTCGTAATCCAATAATAAATTTAATTTTACTTAAGTGTATTAAGGCATACAATCCCAAGCAAAACCAGGAGTAGTATAGTACCAAGCTAGATCTAATTCATAAACACTATTTAAAGCTAAATCTCTAAATGTTCGAAAACATCTGCTAGTAGTGCATCTAGTTTGTTACATAAATCATGCCAATCAACTTCATTTTTCATATGAAAATAATTCCATACTTTTAATGCGTGATCATAATCAATCTTACTTACAATTTCCTTTGCTAAAGAAGAGTAAAATTTATCAATGAAGGGTAATTGAGTTTCTGAAAATTTACTTATATCACTCATATATTCATATGGATAAATCCCTTTTCAATGTTTTATTGTTTTTTCGTTTTTTAATTTTTTTCCTAATAAGCTATTTTGTAGTTGTTCTTTAAAATATTTTGTAGTTCTCTTAATTGTGTAAAATCTAAATTAGTTGATAATGTAGCTAGGTTACTTTTTGAAAATTTAAACGAATCTAAAACCTTAAGTTAATGTATTTATTTTTTGATAACTTGAGTGTTTTAGTTAAAACATACTTTACCTCATTATCAGGTATTAATGTTATTTGACTTTTATTCTCACATAGATTTTTTACAAACAAATGCGTGTCATTACCCAAAAGGTTATGAAAAATTACTAGTATAAGTGTAGCATTTCTATTAATTAAATTACAGTTATTACATGCCGCGCCTCTATAGTCTCCAGTATAATTATCATGATCTGAGGAACTTGAGGAACTAAGAAACTGAGGAATTTAGGTCGTTTTTGCTGTACAAAAATATTAACTATTTTTTACCCACCAAGAAGTTTCTGTTGTTATTATGGAACCGTGATTTTAAGAATAATATCTAAGAAACGAAAACGTCGACGGAAAAGCCGTACTAGGTTACGTAATAATAGTAAACAAAATAATGAATCCTGCTGTAGCAAACTGACTCAGATACTACCGCCCATCAACTATGAACTTCCTAGATTATATCATAGTAATGTAACTTCTTTAAATGAAGAAAAATTGGATAAGCTAGGAGTTATAAGTAGTAATTATGTTGTAATTTTAATTAGTTAGACATGGAATAATGATTTTAAAGATCTCAATTTAGGCAATTTTAACCTTTACAAAACTAATAGAATAAGTAAACTTGGAGGTAGTTCTGCCATATATGTAAAAAATGAATTGCAGTCGGCGCAGTATCGTGACTTTGTTTTCCACAACTCCCGAGATTTTGAAATTACTTGTGTAATTATTAGGCCAAATTATCTACCGAAAGAAATATCTTTTATTGTTATTGCTTGTGTCTATATTTCACCTTCTTCCTCTGTAAAAATACAAGAAAATCTTTATAATGCAATTGAAAACATAAACTATAAGGCAAAACAGAAATTTGTATCTCCTGCTTTCATCATAGCTGGTGACTTTAGCCAGTAGATAAAAATTAACTAATTAATTTCTTTACCTGATTTGAAACAAATTATCAACTTTCAGACCTTTTATAATAATTTAGGCAAATGTAACGAAAATAGTAGCTGTGAGCCTTTAGACCTTATTTTTACTAATGTAAAAAAGTATTATGCAAATCCGGAACCATTATTTCCGTTAAAAGATACAATTAGTAGATATCTAGCAATTCAATTAATGCCTAAGGTGATTTATCATTCCCTATTTACTAAAAGGAAGCAAATCCATTTCAGAGAATATACTGATGCCAAATAAAAAAAAGTTTATTGACTATTTATTGGAGTGTGATTAGAGAGAATTCTACATGTGTGAAGATATAAATTGAATGGTAGATATACTTAATACGTACACCAATGATGCATTACATTTTGCGTTCCCATTATAAGAAAAATTTGTTTAAAATTGTGTATAAACTTGGGTCACGCCAGAACTTAAAAAATTGTCAAAAAGGGCAATGAAATTTGCGAATGTCAAAAGATTCTAGACATGCAAGTCTGATGTTAGAATTAAAACTAAGATAAAATTAGCCAAAGATAAATTTAATAAAAATAATCAAGCTAGAATTAGTGATGGTAAATGTAACAACTTCTACAAAACAGTATCTCAAATATGTAATTTGAATAGTAAACAATCTGTTATTAAACAGCTGTCAATAATCAATAATAGTAATTGTATAACGGATACGCTTAACTTAATGCACATTTCTTTTAAATCAATAGATGTTATAAACGACTAGTACAAAATGATAAATTAATTATGTCAGAAAATCAAAAATCACTGTAAATCCATTTAGTGTATAATTGAAACTAGATAGGCTGAAAATAGCTAAAATTACGGTACGTATGAGGGATACCCACTAATATTATTAAAGAATTAGGCTTTGACCTTGCAACCTCCCTTACGTTTATACACAATTTTTCATTTTCAAATTGTTATTCCAACTGAGTGGAAGGTATAGTATATAACTCCAATTCCTAAAGATACTAGTAACATATCATTGGAAACTTTAGCACCACTATCTCAAACTGACATTTTTGGTAAGATTTTGGAAGAGTTTATGTTCAAAAAGCTGAATAGGCAATTATTTGGAAAAATAGGCTTAAGTCAGTATGGGTCAATCAAAGGTGCCTCTACTTCGAATTACATTGTAAACTTAATGGATTTTATTTATAAGTCTCTGGACACTCCTAAAACATTTTTTAATTGTACTGCTTGATTTATCAAAAGCATTTGATCGTGTTGATCATAATATACTAAATAATGAACAAATTGAATTAGAAGTTGAACTTTGTGATGTCAAATGGTTAGAAAAATTCTTGTACAAACGCAGACATTGGGTTAGAAATGGAAATGATCTCTCAGAGTACAGAGAAATTTTTAATGGAACACCGCAAGGTACTAAATTAGCTCCTCTTCTATTTATTGGGTTAATTAATAAAATCTTGACTAATTTTAACAATAAATACAATAAAGAAAGAAAGCATAATTAATGGATTTGTTGATAATATGACGTTAGCAGAAGCTGTTAACTATTCAAAGGCCCCAAATATGCAAAATTATTTAGATGATATTTGTAATTGGTCAAATGAATTAGGAATAAAACTTAACCCTAGTAAATGCCTTGTACTAGTAGTTGACGTGTCTAAAAATAAATTATACAGCAACATAAGTCTATCTATTAAAGGCAACGCCTTGCCACTGGTAAATTGCACGAAATTACTAGGGATCCTAATTAACAATTGTGTTACATGGGATGATCAAGTGTCGTTTTATATCTAAAAAGCAGTTAAAAAATTTTATATATTACGGAAATTAAAGCAATGCGGTAGTAAACTGCAGCTTTTGTCTATTTATAAAATGTACGTTAGAAGTAATTTAGAGTATGCTGCTCCGGTGTGGGGTCAACGTGTAACTACCAAGCAAATGAATGACATTATCAATGTTGAAAAGAGATGTTTAAGTATAATTACTAGTAAATATGTAAGTAATAGCAAGTATGAGTCCACAGCCAAAGAACTTAAGTTAACAGTACTTCAAGAAAGGTATAAAAATTTGTTACTAAAGTTTGGTATGAAACTACAAAAAAGACAGGTATAGTAACTGGCTAGAACCCTATTTTAGAAATAATGATAGGCCATCGCGTAGCAAATGTAATCTTAATTTAGTTTACTGTAAATACGAAAGGAACAGAAAATCAACTATTCCTTCGTTGTTAAGATTGCTTAAATGCAAGGTATAAACTGTATGAATGTTTTTGTTTTGCTATGTATAACTATTACTGTATTATTACTAGATCTGTAAGCATCAGCCTTATGTACTAATTCAAAACTCTTTTACCTATGCGCTGAATACGGCTGCTACGGCTCCTTGATATTTCCTAATTAAATTGTTTATGCTGATGCATTAGAATTAAGTATTCAGTGCTAGTTGGATGAAGTAAGAATACTAAATTTTTCATTGGTAGAATTTAACGAAAACTATGTAAAGCACTATTTTTGGATATAAATTAAACAAGTGTGGTATATCTATGAATTCGCAAAACAAAAATTGGATCAAATAAATAAACCTGATAATAATGATCTCTGACCTTTAGATTAGTTTCTGAAAATTTTGTTCTTGCATTATGTTTCTAATTTAATATTTGTTATGGGTAGATTTGTTTCATAAAAGAATGAATTGTTTTAGAAATTGTTGTTAAACTAATAATAAAATGTGTATCAGCATTACCACCTTTATAGTTTAATAATAGTTCGGTGAAATTATTATAAACGTATTTAACATATAAAACATAGCCTAAAGGAGTATGAAGCTGTGTTTTTTTAGTAAAAGATTTTTCTGGATTGCAATCGCATGTGTGTATAGGTTCTAAAGATATTCAAAATCAGCATTAATTAGATAAGGGTGTCTTGTTTGCCTTTGAAAGTTTTAAAATTGTATAACTGGTTTTGCTATTACACCTTTTTTATTTTCTTTTATTGTGGGCATTATAGGAACACATGCTTTAATTTGAAAACATAACTGTTGTTGCTTTTTTTAAATTATCCTTTATCTTGTGGAATATGCCAAACATCTCATACAGAAATATTTTTTCTGCATCTTAGTACTTAACTGACTATTCAGTAATTCACTTAAGTTTTTAATCCAACAATAATGATTTTTATCGTTTTCAGTAAAGTATACTAAATCAATATTGGTGTCATATTGTTGTTCATTATTATGATAGAACGAAAATATTATAAGCTTTGAATACCAAAAACTGTTATATTAATATTATTAAGCTTTTAAAATTTTAAAAATATCTTTGATTTTAACTGAAAATACTGTATCACCACATTTTACTGAATCTAAATATTGAAAATATTTTAATACTCTTTCTGCGTTATCTGCTGCTGGATATAAACAAGCTAATACGCTATAGAGAAAACACTTATATTCATTTTTATTATTATTGCATGCATTCTTGTCTTTTATTTATTTAAGTAACTCAATGCATGAGCTATCTCCTAATGGATTGAATTTATTTATGTTGATTTGTAACAAACGTATTTATCAATTATCTATCTAGACACTTTTGCTTCTCCTTCATCACATCACGCAATAAATATATCCTTTTAAATATTCCAAAACGAATTTAAATGTGAACCTTGCAATAATTCTACAATTTGTAATTGAAATGCTAGGTCATCCTTTTATTATCTAGTTTTTTTAATTCACATTCTAAAGCTAAATTAAATTTACCATTTTTCATTAATAAGAAAAACGCTCGGTTCTTTTAAGTTTAACATGAAATTTTCTTTATCGAGTCTATAAATTATTATTTTATTTAGCCTCCTGTAGAGACATCGTAAATCAGTTTCTGTCCTTGCTCCCCATATCAGAATGGAATAATCTACAACTGTTAGTATGTATGCATTTCAAAGAATGTTCTAAAGTCCAAAAACATTTTTAACCTATTTGCAGCCCCAATCACAGAAAACATACTGTTATACACATAAGTATGATGATTACTAAAATTAGGGTTACAATTCACAATTATACAAAGTTACTTAAATGTGTACACACGCTCAATGTCATAACAATCACATTTTAAATAAATATCTTCAATATCAGACAGTTCAGTGTCACGGAATTTATTAGTGACATTAATATTTAAGTGAATATCATAAACGACGCATTTACGCTGTCACCGCAATCTTGCATAGTTGGAATTGTGACAATGTAGCATCAAGTTATCAGCATACAGCAAAAAACTAACTCCGTTTAAACCCCACTCTGACAAATTATTTATACACATTATAAGCAAAACCAGCCACTTCCCTGTGGCACTCCTACTGACAAATCGTAACTTTCACTTACATATTGACCAATTTCAACCATAAAGGACCTGTGTCTGAGATACTCATTTATGAGTTTAAACAAATGACCATTTATAATAAAGTTCACACTTAAATTGCATATAAATTTTTCTTGATTAACAGAATCAAAAGCCTTTTGCAAATCCACAAAAACACCTATGACTTTACCACAATGCAAATCATTGAACTCAAAACATTTTTGTACAAGAATAAACACCGCGGACTAGCAGAATCAACCTCGACATAAGCCGTGTGGATGATCGTGGAGCTATATTTCATCCAAAAGTCTGCGGTGTTGCATCTGTTTAAACAGTTTATCAATAAGCAGCAAATTAGATTTTTACTAATGCGGATGCTGTCATACAATATTTTTAATGTTCTGGTAACAGTATTTTGTAGAGACATACTTTTAATTTGACAAAGAGGGCGAGTACTCGTCGCAATAATTTTCTTACAGCAGATTTAAGACGTAAAATGCAAGTTAAAAGCTAAAACTGTTTCTAGCAACGACGACATAGTTTGTTTACAGTACACTGAGCTTCGTAGTGAGATAAATAATGAACTCAATGATGCTAACTATCAGTGTAGTTTAAAGTAGCTGGCAAACCATCCCCCAGCTTCTAATATATGGAGGGTTGTAGACAAGCTTGAAGGAAAGCAAAAGTCATGGGAACAGATCCCTGAACTAGTAGTAAACTCTAGTAGTATTACCAGTCTGGCAGGCATTTCCAGTGAATTAGCCGGATTTCTGGTTAATTCTTGTAGTAGCAATAATTTTGATATGTTCTATAACAGTGTTGAAACTATAAGATCTCGTAAATTATTTTCAGAAGATGTCAAACTTGGTTTTAAACAGGTTAAAACAAGCATAATTCTAAGAGCTCTTTTCGAACTGTATTGATGTTTTTATTGAATATCAATAAAAATAATGGCTGCTATAATATTTAAAATAACTATAGTCTATTGTGCCCAGCTGTGGTTAGAGAAATGTAGATGAAATATATCGTTGGAGATTCTGTATGAAATAAAGAAATGGAAAGGTTACTCTGCATCTAGCCCAGGAACAAGGGAGTAGAGCTTACTAGCTGTTAAACTATAGCACTGTTAATCTTTATTACAAGGCACACATACTTATAACTTATCAAATTACATTGATCACCATTGAGATGTTTAATGTTTATGTTCACCCATCCTGATCTTAAGATTATCGCCTAAACTACGTGTAATGAAGTCCTTCAAGATTCATGAGAAGATCTACTGTTGTCGCCACTATTGCTCAATATCCTCTTTCGCAATACTGCTGACAACACATTTAAATGGTGTCATATTTAGGATCTATTCCTTAATTACGTGTCATATGATTTCCAATAGTTTTATTGTTACCATTGGCAACAATGTTTTCTCAATTTTTGATGTTATGCTCGTATCCTTCGAAATTGAATCGTGCAATTGTATTTTCACTATATAAGAGCAAAGGTTTGTGTCTAAATGCTTAATTTTACCGTCCTATTATCTAATTTGCTGCTTATTGATAAGCTGTTTGAGCAGATGCAACACCGCAGACTTTTGGTTATATAAAGCTCGACGATTATCCACACGGCTTCCGTCGAGGTTGATCCTGTTTGTCCGCAGGGTTTATTCTTGTACAAAAATGTTGTGAAATCAATGATTTGCAATGTCGTAAAGTCATAGCTGTTTTTGTGGATTTGCAAAAGGCTTTTGATTCTGTTAATCATAAAAATCTATTATGCAATTTAAGAGACAACTTTATTATAAATAGTCATTTGCTTGAACTCATAAATGAGTATCTCAGAGACAGGTCCTTTGTGGTTAAAATTGGTCAATATATAGGTGATAGTTACGATTTGTCAGTTGGGGTGCCACAGGAAAGTGTCTGGTTTTGCTCATAATGTGTATAGATAATTTGTCAGAGTCGGTTATAAACAGAGTTAATTATTTGCTGCATGCTGATGACCTGATGCTATATTGTCACAATTCCAACTATGCAAGATTGCATTGACAGCGTAAATGCGTTGTTTATGATAATCACTTAAATATAAATGTTACTAATAAACCCCGTGACACTGAACTGTCTGATATTGAAGATATTTATTTAGAATGGGATTGTAATTAAGCGTGTGTACACATGTAAGTAACTTTGTATAATTGGGGATTGTTACCTTAATTTTAATGACCACCATATTTATGTGTCTAACATAATGTTTTCTGCGATTGGTGCTTTAAATAGGTTAAAAAGGTGTTTGGACTTAAGAACTTTCTTCTAAATGCATACATACTAACAGTGGTAGATTATTACTCTCTAATATGGGGAGCAAGGACAGAAATTGATTTACGATGTTAGCCAAAGGAGGCTTAGTAAGATAATTATGTTATTTTCTAGTGTAAAGAGTGAAATGGTTGACAAAAGTAGATAACTTGAGAGAGCAAGCATTATGTCTGTATCTGAGCAAATATCGTATTATTCTTTGACCTTTGTATTGAATTTGAAGTTTCGAACATGTATAGTTGACTTGGATAATGTGTATTCATACAAGGAATCAGTGCACCGGACAAGGTCTAGTACACAATGTCTGCTTGAACATAAGTTTAAATTCAAGACCGAACTGTATAAAAATCACCTGTATTTAGAGTAATTGAATTATGGAATGCTACCTGAAAATGTTAAGTTTAGGCTGACTTATGTAGTTTTAAAAGTGCGCTGTCTGAATAGTATGTACGAAATAGGGTTCCAAATGTGTATAATATGTATGGCCCACCTTAAAACGTGTAGTGATGTCCGTCTGATTTAAATACAATTGGGCTTGTTCCCGGATGTTTGTGTGATCTCAATTTGAAATTAAATGTTTGTATTAGCAATTTTATTATTTTGTAGTTTGTAGGTCAGCATTGGAAATCTTTACTTATGTACTGAATGACTCGACAATAAAGCTAAACTGAAACTAAAACTTGTTACTTTCAAAAAACGGTAAATTTGCTTTTCAAAACCTTTTATCCAAAAAATAATTCTTTCATTGTTATTGCAAAATGTGTAAATCTGCGTTTTACAATTTTAGAAAAATATGCAATTTGGAATTTTTGCCCTTTTTCACAAGTATTTAAGTCAAATTGGTTCCCTTGTACATATATATTAACTATTTTAAAATAAAACAAAAACACGATTTACCTCTTTGTAAAGAGTGCGAAACGCAATTTTACACTTTTTTGGTTAAAGGTTCAAAACACGATTGGTAGTGATTTGAATTGCTGATGTATACGCTTGAGCGGTACAAAGTTAAGAAGAAAACATGGAAACCTGCCATTTTGCATTTTGTATGAACAGGAGACCAGTCCCCTTACTTATAAGTTAATTTGAAGGTCCAGTCATTTTTCATACTGTGAAGATATGTGTGTATGTATGTTGCTTTCTTACTGATGTTCGTAAGAAGCTAGCATTTACTCTAGGAATACTGATCTGTGAGATTGCCACAAGGCTACTCAGATCTAGACATTCCAAGTGTTGTGGTTATCGGGTCAAGGCCCAGGACTAACTTTACATAACCTATATTTCTGGATAGTAGCTACTTACTGCCGACCTCCTTGCAACGATGTTTAAGCCCTTTTTAGGTGTCGCAATAATACTTCTGGGGATAAATCCCCAAGGATTGATCATGCTAATCTACTAGATGGCTGTGAGGCGTCACGCTCACAGCATACCAGAGTCCGGCAATCTCATTACCCTACCACGTACGCTGGCTGCAGAGTATTTGGGAAGGAGGTTTCAGTCATCGAGTGCAGTCAGGGCAGAATTAATCGTAAAGCGGGATAGGTGTTAAGTTCAAAACTTTTTACCATCAACTTTGTCCAATCTCCTGCCTTCGAGACCTGGCCAACTCTACTGCTACAGCCAGCGCCACTGCAAGTAATAATAATAATAATTTTATTCATTTAACGAGCGATTTGACCATAAGGTTCATACACTCGGTGGGTTATTCCCACAAATTCAAATTACAGTAAGAGTTTTTACAATAAAGAGAGAAATTAAATTCGTATATTAAATTAGTATTTTCCGGATGTGATCCTTGGCTTGGTCCTCCTGCGTAATTTAGTATTGCATGTTTAAAATTCATGTACGTGTATTCTAAGTCTAGATTGATTATAAGAGTAATTATAAAGTAATTAAAAAGTTGAGATAAATTTATTCGTTTTCAAGTGTGATTGTTATTTTTTTTCTTTGTTGAGTCTTCTTTCTTCCTTGTGTGGTCCTTAGTTTTTCTTCTAATAGTTTTGTGATCTGTCGCAGTGATCGGCCGTTTGTTTGTAAAGATAGGGTAATGTTTTGATGGTGATGCTGCTGTGCTGCGCCAGTT
>JAQFZC010003613.1:0-18286 GCA_034695205.1 Dicyrtoma fusca | reverse complement strand
GTGATAGGTAATTGATGGTACCAAATTAATACAATTTCGAGGTATGTCAAATTTTGGCAGCCGTTTTCAAAAAAACAGACTCAAACGTTTTATTTACTAGTTCAGACCTTTTTCAAAAAGTGTTATTTACTAGTTTTGACCTTTTTGAAAAAGTGTTATTTACTAGTTGTGACCTTTTTGAAAAAGTGTTATTTACTATTGACCGTTTTGAAAAGGTTAATTTATAAAATTAAACACTTTTGTAAAGCATTCTTTCCATGGTTCCCCAGTTGCGAATAGGTTAAACTATATACTACACAAACTGAAGGTGAAGACATGAAAACCTTCTCTTTTACTTCGTACACTTTTTTGCAGTCAAAAGATCTTAGCAACATCCTACATTCTCTAAAACCTACCCTGTTACATCTTACTGTTGAGGCAAAAATTTGGTCAAAGCTGAACAGAGAGTATGACAGAACGGCATGATATATCAAAGCTTTAGTCGTACTTTATTCCAAGTTTAGAGAGTTAGAAAACTAACATTTACTATTTTTTATGCATTTTGGAAAGATTTTTTACCTTACATTTTAATTTTGCTTGCCAACCCTTACCTTACTTTTGGGCCGTTAGTACCTTAACTGCTTCGTCAGCTTATACTTTGTTGGTGAGAAGACACCTTTCAACTCAAACTCTGTTGTCTTCCGTGAAGTTCGTGGTGGGGTAGAGAGAGGGAGAACTCGACCAACAACGTGGAAGATCATCTTACTTGAATTATTTCTTACTTGGAGAAACGAAAAGCAGTAGAAATATAAATGGCCACTCATGCTTTCCTAAAAGGGTAGCTAAGCATTTGTTTATCAAGTACTTTATTCCACAAAGCAAGACGACCCTACTCAAACAAAACAAAGTGGACACTGTCATCCACCGAGGATAGCCCTTCGGACTCAGTAGACGTTTCAGACTTAAAAAACTGAATTATTTTGGTTCTTTCAGTCTCAACACCTTCACCTCTTTATCCATTCCTTTACTTTCTACAAAGACAGGAAATTACATTTTACTCATTTTATATTTCCTGCACAAATAAATCCAGGCTTTCAGACGTAACAGTTATTTTACGCGTTCTTTTGTGCCCAAGGAAATTAAAGAATTGAAAGAACAACTTTAGCTTCAAATTCCTTTTCTCAGCCTGTAAAAAGCCTTGAAAGGAAAAAATACGTACGTGGAGAGATTGAAATATGTTGAATTTCATAACTTTTTGGCGAGAGCTACAGTAGTAAGTGCATCCATTGAGAGTATGTTGTGATAAGAGTAAAGAGGAGAAGTGAAGTTCATAACAAAATGCGATTTAAATAAAAGACTTAATTTGGATCCCGTGTAATCCTTGTGCGACCAGATACGCAGTCACCAGCGACTAGCAGTCTGGTTGCCCTCCTTTCCCTGATAAAACTGAACAATGGAGATAAGCGTGATTCATGATACAGTGTGACTTGTGACCCACAAAAATATTTTTAAATATCGCTCTTTGATTACACTAAATTACCGTCAGCAAAAACGTTCTATAATAAAAACACATAGGAGCAGCTTATAGGGGCAATACGAAAGTACGTCCCGATTTCGTTTTCTTATCTGCACACTACTATCTATTTCCTGTGTCATCCATGTAATCGTAAGTCATTAATTAAAAAGCGTTGATTATAATAATAATTGTAATTATTTGATTCCAGCTTATGAGCTGGGTGACTCCGTTACAATAATAGAGGAATTATTATTGCCCGAGCTGATAGAGAATTTGGCGTGTTTGGACAAGTTAAAAATTGCATCGCACGGCCAGCCAAGAAATAATAAAAGTCCTCACGGGATTCGATAAAGATACAGGAGAGTGACAATCGGAGATAGGATTCTAATTCTGTGTGGAATGCACAATATCAATTTGTCATAAAACCAAAATAAAAATGAGGCAAGCGAGCTGGACGAGAATGAGAGCAAATAGCGTTGTTGTAGATGATGCATGATTGATGCTAGAAATACGTTTGACTGTTTGGGGATGGATTTTTCATGATTTAGAGCTACGTCACCTTGCAGATTACTTCATGAGCCCAGCTGGTCTACTGTCCAAAAAAGTGTTCCTTTTATCAACGGTGTACACTTGCGTTGAGTGACTTTGAGAGCTACATAGTACGTGCTGATAATGTAAGGAATGCAAGTTTGAACAATTCCAATCGTTTCTTTATTTTTAAACCCGTGATTACAAACGAATTTGGAGTTGTGTTGGTGCCTGAAAGGCTGGGACGCCAAATGAATGAATCAGCACGGCAGATTACTCGCCTTTTGCTCCTGGTCATCGCTAAATTGACGTTCTCATCTATTCTGTAAAGAGGCTGTGACAATATTGATTTTTAAAGGTGTTTTTGTTTAATGCCCTCCTTTGTTGTTTTTATCGCCTTTATTCCATTTAGTTAGGGTTGAGCATGTGATTGAGAGCAGTACAGTCAAGTTTTTCTCAATAAAATTCCTTAGAGCTCCGGAGTTGACTCCCCAAAAGCGCTCCCATGAAATGATCCCTGGATCTTGTGACAAACCTGTATGGATTGGCGTGAAGCGTAATTTGGTGTGACACGTTAGTTTGTGTGGGAATGATTGGAGTGTCGTAACTGCAGGATTGGAGGTGAGATGTGTGGCTGGTGAAATGGAGAATGTTGGGGGATTGTGGTTATTGGGGCGGCCCTTTAATCTCCCTGAATAATTGACTTATCAGATTTCAATCAGTCCTCTCCACCCTCTCATCCCACCACACCTCAGATAAGTAATTATGACGAGATCACTTTGACGAGGTGGTCAACAGCATGAGCAAGCAGGAGGGTGCAGAACTCATTATCCTCGTATCTCCGAACAATCAGCGGTCCCCTGGAATTATCATCCTCACTCCCGAATTTCCCAACATAAGACTCCACACTCGATCTGCGGATGCTTCCACAATTATTATCGTCTTCAGCCCACACGATTGTCCCAGCTCCTATCTCCCGTCCATTTTTTTTAAACTTACTCCTCAGTTTTCTAATCACTTTCATTTTACACTATTCAGCAATAATCCTCCTGGCCTTGCACAAACTCTCTCTCTGATTACACCCTATTGTTTCTCCCTTCACAAATCTCCAAGCTTTCAAAGTTCATTTGCTTCAACAACAAAAATGACTGGATCATTTAAACCAGGTAATTTTACAGAATCTAAAAAAACCTGTGCCAGTCTCAAACCTGTGAAAGAAGCGCATAAATTTCTTTTACATCAATTTTTCACCCGATTCAGTCCACGTAGGTAGGAGGGCGTTATTCAGGCTTGAAAATTGTTGAAGCATTTCCAGTGAACGCGAGTCATTTCTTTACTGCAGGGCATGACAATAGAAGTGCTGATTGTGCACTATTTATTTGTGCACCTTGTTTTCAATTTTATCCACGATTTTTTGAGAAAAATTTTGTATAAAGCGTACCACATATTGTCAGGGCTTAAATTGGATATAATTTTGTATACGTATACTTACCAATATTATTACTTGTACAGACTTGTGGAGACCTTGGGAGTCCGCCGCATCCCAATGCACTTCACACGAGTGTGAAATCTGTTGCAGTCTCTTCAGGAGATTCGGGGAATTAAAGAGACATCGGGAATCCTGTCATTCCCTCCTCACCAGAAAATGCACTGTAAGTCAGGCTCAACTTGAAGTATTGACAAATTATTTTTACCTTCCCATTATTCCTGTCTTTACTGTAAACCCAAAACTTTGTGCACTTTTGTTTTAATTGATTGTTTCTAAACTCCTCAGATATGCAATGAAGAATTTACAAGGAAGGATAATCTAACGAGGCACATGAAGAATAAACATGTGGATGATCTGGCTGTGAAGCCTAAATGCGAATTTTGTTTTAAAAGGTGAGTTGACTTGACTTCTGTGTTCCTTTGAGTTTTGTGAGAGACGTGGGAAGCATTGATGGACAAGATGTTCATTATTTAGGACGAGCCACTTTCCTTTCCTTCTAAATTCCTGGCTTCCGCCCACTTTAGCCAGCAGCCTTAGACAATAGACAGAAGTATCTTGGGCCAATACATACTACTGTGTAACAAATGTTTTTTTGGGAACAAAAACCTCAGCTTTTACTTTTCTCCGTAAGTGAGGTCGACAGTAGATCATTGGAGAGACTGTTGCAACGTGTACGTGAAGGGATTTCCTTTCTTTTTCCAGATTATCCCGTCAGGATGCTGCTGCGAGACATCAGAAAAACTGCCACAAGAATCCGAGACGGATGAGTAATGTCCATGTGTCCATTCAACGGCCCAATGTCATCGTCTCCCTCGAGAGTCTGAAAAAGAGGCAAACTGGCTGACGAGCCAAATAAATGTTCAAGCGCCTTGCTTTACCACAAAAGACTATCAACTGCACAACTCAGGCTCTGCTAAACTATTCATCACTCCTTCAAATACTGATTCACCTGGGCCAACAACTACGAGAAACTTCTGTGATAAAATACAATAAATACTGTAAAAAAACGTGTATGCTCGTCTGAATATAATTATTATTGAGTAATGATTACTTGTACAAACTACTTCTAAAAGGTATTTTTAACCTCTAATAAAATCCCCTTGACCCTTTATCTTGGGTCACTTTTTTACTATTGGTCAGCTGTACAAATTTTGATTTCACATTTTCATCATTAATTACTTTGTGTTGGAAAATTCCGTAACGAGTTGTTGTGACAAAGCCATGCAGACACTCGTAACTCGTCCATCCCGTGTATTGTCTGAACGGTTGAAGCGAAACTCCGGTGGTTACGAATCCACTACCCGGAGTCTATAAATCAGAGAACTACATGCTCAAGATTTATGGAAGTCACTTATTTATTGAAAGGAGTATTTCGGTAATATTTTCAAAACATGGATGTCGATACTTACGGCAGTTGGGAAGACGAGTTTTTGGCACGTGCTTTTAGTAGGCTCCTATTCAGTTGCCTTCCCTACAATTTAGCACCAGAATCTAAACGTGTGTAACTGACTGAGTTATGTTATCCCTCCAGCAACGCATCTCAAAAAGCTCTCCTTAAACTATTTCTACATTGGATAAAAGCAGAAATAAATCTATGAAAAGGTATGATTCAGAGGCCAATAAAGGGAAGTAGAATAAAGGGAAGGGAGATGAACGATGGGGGAGTTTCGGTCCAGACTGATTTGCTGTTCCTACACTTGTAAATCTGAACAAGTTAAAAGTAATGCCCTCACTCCCACGTGTGTAGATGATGAAGCCATGTCCAACAGTTAAGGTCAACACGTTAGAAAACTACTCTAACTTTGCCCATTTTTTAAAAGTGTTTTTTCTCCTTTCATTTGTGTGCATAAGCGTAGATGGTAGAATACTATTCTTTGTAGTAGGATCGGAATTTATTGGACTCAAAACATTTTTGATGGCTTCGTTTCAGTTTGTGTGTAATTGGAGGGCCTGCTGGCTGAACTTGGTGTTCTTGATGACAATGGAGGGTCTGTGGATTGGAGAAATTAAGCTGCTACTGAACATGACCCTGACACTGCGGGATTTATGAAATTATAATGGAAGGAGCGCATAAAAAACTTTTCTAAATCGTAATGGTCCTTGTCAGAGCAATAAAGCTTTTATGTTAAACATAGGCTATTGAGTATTGGATACAAAAATTTATGAGGTTGAGAGCTGAGCCAAAGCTAAAAGTTGATGCCAAAGAAAGGACATTATCTGTGCGACTGTAAAGTTAAATTGGTGTCGGAAACGCCTCTTCCTGCAGTGCGCGCTGGCGAAAGGAAATGTTTGAGTGAGTGAGTGTGATTACGGATCAGCTGAGAGCGGAGCGGAGACGGCAGGGCGAAGGCTGCAGCGGATTGTGGGGCAGAGCAGGAGAAAGCTCACTACTCACGTGTTTCCAAGTAATTTACAAGAGTTTTATGTATTCAATATCAATACGTGCCCCTAATAAAAATTTATCTCTCCACTAACGACAGGTCTCATTTGATTTCCACAGCTTTAACCTATTAGGAACTGGGGAACCATGGAAGGAATGCTTTACAAAAGAGTTTAATTCTAGAAATTAGCTTTTTCAAAACCGTCAAAACTAGTAAATAACACTTTTTCAAAATGGTCAAAACTATTAAATAACACTTTTTCAAAACGGTCAAAACTAGTAAGTAACACTTTTTTAAAACGGTCAAAACTAGTAAATAACACTTTTTCAAAATGGTCAAAACTAGTAAATAACACTTTTCCAAAACGTTCAAAAAACTAGAAACTACCGTTTTAAAAAACATTCAAAACTACCTAAATATATTACCGTTCCGAAAAGGTTAAACATAGACGTACAACTGCTCCCATTCCATTCCCTCCTTCACATTACAATAAGCGCATCCACTCACTTTTCCCTTCCATTCCGGCCGCAGATAAGCTCACATCAACCTCAACAGAATTTACTCCAATCTTGCACATTCCAGCTTTCACTTTAGATGGGCACATGCTTTTCCGTGACAAGTCCTCCAAGGAGCCCCCGCACACAAGTCACCAGTCTAAAATACTGCCTCGGCATTAAAATAAAACTTGAATTTGATAGATCTTTTGTCCGTCTCGTCCCAACGGTAATGAGATCTCCGAAAAGACTTTTACTTTCCTTAATATTTGCGTTTGTATGCATCCGCGAATGTCGGTTTATTGCGGCCTCAACCGTTATCAGTCTCCAGAAGCGTTGACAGGGCCATCTCCGTGAGCTAATGCCGGGAAATTAGGGGATTTCTAGGAATAAGTTCTAAAACTAAATTATGAAGTGAGCCCCAAGAGTTACGCCACTGCCAGCCTCTCTCACTTCCATCCAGGACTCGAGTTCTCTTAAAACGAAAGTAACTCTTCATCTTCCAAAGCCCCACTCATTGAGCTTTAGCACTTGACTTAAAGTTACTCCGAGCCTAGGCTCATATTAAATATAAATAAAGTACAGGACTGGAGATAAACGCATTAGTGATCGAGCACACCCACTCAAACCTTTCCCACAACGGTATTAAAAAAGTTTTAAGCTTTTACGCCAAGTGGAGGGAAGCGGCTTCACTGGGATCACTTTCACGTCAAACTTTAAATGACCCCGTTCAAAATTGAAATTGGATGTAAAGTATTCTTCCAGAGTTGAGCAATTAAGGGCTACGATGCAATAGTGCAGAGCTTCCTTGCAAATGTGGCCTCCTACTTAAATGCTCCTCCATATCGCTGATTAAGAAGCAAAGTAACTAATATAATCTAATCTATCTATCTAATATAGCTAAAGAACAAAATGGTGCGCGATATGGTGAGTGTAATTGCAACATGGCCTAAGGCCTAAGACCAGTGAGTTCAAGTGGGACTTGGTCCATTTTGCAGTTACAGTCAAGATATTCACATACCTAATGATATTTTCCATTTTTGAAAAAGCGTTATTAACTAGTTTTGACCGTTTTGAAAAATTGTTATTTACTAGTTTCGACTGTTTTGAAAAAGTGTTATTTACTAGTTTAGATCGTTTTGAAAAAGTATCATTTACAAGTTTTAACCGTTTTGAAAAAGTGTCATTTACTAGTTTGGACCGTTTTGAAAAAGTGTCATTAACTAGTTTTGACTGTTTTGAAATGTGTTATTTACTAGTTTTGTCATATAATGATATTTTCCATTATAAGGACTTGGGACATATTGCAATTAAGCTGAGACTGGACTTGGGACACATTGCAACTAAGCATACACTGGACTTGGGACAAATTGCATTTACACAGACGATATGTCTATTGCCTATTGTTTTATGGTACTGCGGTGGCAAAACCTTTTCCTTGATCCATCTCGGACTTAACTTGTGGTGAAGCAGTGAAAATAATTGTAATACGACTGCAATGCATTTGCTGTCCCTTACGTGTTAAGTTCTCAAGTAAAGTGTAGCTCCTGGGGATTCGTTTGGAATTAGGAGCAGACGAGATAATTGTTGGACAAAGTAATTATGCGGGAAGAGTGGAGCCAGTGCAGTGCTCGTGTGGTCAGAATAAGGAAATGAATTATGCGAAGGGACGACAGTGCAGACGACTGGAGGGAAGTTCATAAAGTGAAATTAATTGCTGCGTTGAAATATAAAATCCGTTAGAAATTTTAATTTGGCTCACTAATCGCGCATTTTACTTGCCCATGTTTCTGACTGAAACTAAAGAGACGAGAAAATTGCATTTGCCGCTGAAGCTTTTACTACTTGCAAATAAGTTATGAGGGTCATTGAGGCAATTTTTACGTCTTGAGCTTCCTCCGCTTTAACTGTTTCCACTCGCCCTTCAAATTCCTCGGTCGGAGCTCAGCCATGCATTTCCCACCGCACTTCATGCCACCCACATCATCAGGAACAAAGACCTCCACACCGCATCCAACAAACTATTTCCTATCCACCGACGAGCGTCTCCCTCCGTCCGTCCCACGAAAGCCAAGCTCAATTTCCGACCAGAATCTTTTGATAAAGTGCCTGATAAAACCAAAACCGAAACCAGGATAATGTGGCTTTAGTAACTCCTGCTCCAGACACGTCCGGACCACCAGAACCCCCGAATATCGGAGTAAATAGAAACATTAATGAGAAATCAATTCCACCATTAACATCTTTACAACCCGCCTTGAGGAATTTTATCCCTTTTCAATCTCACACGTCATTTCTGGATTATTGCCAGCCTTCATCATCTTCAAAACCATTACTGCTGCACTAAATGCCTCAACCACCACCGGACTTGCAGGTAAATCATTTTGTCCCACTTAAAACCAAACGCCTTTCCCTCAACCTACCTCACATCGGCACTGGACGCGTCCTTTAGGCTATAAACTTTGTTTTTCTTCGGAGGGATTAATATTTAAATTAATGTAATGATAATTTGAACTAATCTGAGAGAACAAATGGTTTGCAAAGAAGAGGGCATTGAGATAAACGCGAGAGAAAGTTTGGATGGAAGGAGTGCATGATAAATTATGCAGTCCGCTTCTACTTTGGACACGGCGATGGATGACAATGGACAGGCTCGTAGCCATGTGAGATAAAAGTGAACCTTTTTGTTGGGATGAAGTACTTGACATCCATCGTAAGCTGAGACTCGGATGCTGAGAGTAGATAAAAAGTGCCAAAGGATCCTTCTTTCGTTTCTCCTGCTTTTTCTCATTTCACTAGCTGTCGTCCTTCCTGTCAGCCGACGCAGTTCTGGACGAAATCTTGGGACCAATATTGAAATACGACGAGAAAATATCCGTAAATCTCAGTTCCCACTCGTCTCAACGGAAACTTTTTAGCATTAAACTCTCCAGGTTGCACTTTTTATGGATACTTTATGTGCATGAACAGGATGCTAGACTCTGATTTCTCCAAATGGTTTTCCAAAAATCGATCCTTTGACCACTCCAAACGTTTATTTCCGTATTGATTTGTTTTTCTTTATCCTGTGCAGTGTGAATAATGTGTGGACGAAAATAGACGCGTGGAAGCTTTTGCGAAAACCCATCAAGTTGCACCCTACCTTTCCATGATTATGTCCGCAATTTTGTATTGAATCTTTTTGGGAATGGAAAACCATCGCAGATGTAAATGGCTATTGATTTTCATAGTGTTGACGCTATTTGCTTTGTGATGGGTGGCTACAAAAAACCTGTTTCGCGTATAAGTTATCCTACTGAGGGCGGAAAATGACATAATTCGAGCACTGATGCACACAAAAAAGGAATTCTCTGCTGATAGATTTTCGAAGAACACAAATTTGATCTCTTTTGTGAGACGATAAAACAGGATATTTTGTGCACCTTGAGAGAATTGTGAGGAAATAGGATCACAAATCACAAGTTTGAAAGCAAAATCGAATGACTATCCACAGCCAACGTCCCGAAAGGCGGCCTTAGACGAGTCTCGCATTTGGTGGGAAAGCGAAAACTGGGCGTCCGTGGAATGAGAACAAGTAAATCTTGGAATCTCTCCTTCCCTTGCTTTGCTAGTCTAGCAAAAAATCTTATCAATTTTATAAATTATTATTTTCTAAAGAAGCAAGGAAGGCTTGTCTGTGCCGTTATCAGTAACCCAGGAATGCTTAAGCCTTAATGCTCACGTCTCCTCCCATCCTCCCTGCTATAAGACACATACATACGTGGATGAAGAAGCATTTGGGTGCAAGTCCAGTTCCATCTTAAAAGCATTCCTTTCATTTCATTTTTAACATTTCTCAACAACCAATTTTTTACACGTACATTACAAAAAGTGTAAATATCCCTTTCAAACTTTACAAAATAGTAAAACGAACTAAAACTCTTCGTTGAAGTAGCAAAGTGATGCATATCCACAGTGCACGCAAGGATCCGCATCCCTTTGCTTCTCAAACGACGACTTTGCAGCTTTTTCCATGAATTCCAAATTTCCAACCATCTACATATTATAAGCTTAAAGGAAAACTGGAAGCGATACTTTGTCGCAGACTGCCTTTGATAAAATTCCCAGTCATTTGAATTTCTTTGTACAGCTACACTGCTACGGGAAAATGTGAGTAAAATCAAAAATTCTTGAATACGTAATGCTTTATTAAGTAAACACACAAGTCAAGGACAAATATAAATGCGAGATGGTGCAAATCTACCGAGCAGCCTCACAAGAAGGAACTTTATAAAAATGTCCTATTTATCTCTGCTTTATTTATCATCGTTATGCGTGTGTCATCAAAGGTTTCTGCGGAAGGGAAACATGGCGTAGTGTGCAAATTAGCTTTAAAACTCTTTAACAGGGCCAAACAATTCATCTGCATCCTTGGCATTTCCTCTCCACACCACAGGAACCCAATTATACTCAGAGAGACTAGAATGTGGAGAAGAGAGCTGATTTTTGTATTGAAATACGAGGTCCAAGGAAAAAAAGGAAACTTTAGAAAGCAACATTTCCATTCTCATGTTAATGTCTCGTTTTCTCCAGCCACGTCGCAAAAGAAAGGTATAAAATTACCTTTGCTTATTTAAAAAGAAAGTTATTGTTAATGAAACAAGTTTTACAAGGCTCCCAGGGGTGAGATTTGCATTGGGATGAGAGAATCTCAAAGATATATTGTCCTGTGACTTCTTTAGTTCCCTCTCTTTACGGCCGCCCTGGGAAAAGAAAGAAAAAAGAGACTTTCTCAAGATGCGGAACTGTGGGTAAATGAAAGTGGATCTTCCGTCGTTTCGATAGTCATTTCTCCTTTCAGATTGCGTTGCTGACTCTGTGCATCTTTAGGAGAGTTAGTAGCTTTGGCCGCCATAAGAAGAGATTGAAAAAATACGGAGGGAGAGTGTGGGCGTTGGGATGCTGATGCTGAGATGATCTGAGTTTGCCAAGTCATTTGCTCAATGAAATCTATTTCTGATTTTACGCAAGTTGTAACTCCAGCCTTGTTTTCCTTTCAGCTCTGCCAGCCTCATTCCTCCTTCACAACATCAAATACACAACAAGGTCTCCGACCATCAACAGACGCATTTTCCTTAATTAGGGAGACATCTTTGTATCCACATGCAAGCAGCACGTACAGCTTCTTCAGCCACGTGTGCCAAAGTGCGTAACATAAATAACAAAACAGCCGTAGACTAATTCAAATGTCTTTATAATAAAGTCACCATTCTGTGATTAACAAGCAAAACTACACACACATTCACATAATTAATGTAACAGAAACCAAAGGGGCTGTAGAACCAAGAGCAGTTTTGATTTGCGAACAGCACTTTAGTATCTAGTTTCAAGTCTAATCAAGTTTATCCGTCAAGCATTATAATGATCTGATTATATTACCACAAAGCAAACGTAAGCGTATCATCAAAAGTTGATATGCTTCTCACTCTAAATGCAAACTTATTTTGTTGCTACTTTTGCTCCAGTTTGCCTGTGGGACTGTACAAGTAATGCATTTTTAATGCTCAATCGGGACAGCGTTAGGACTTCCAGCAATCAAAGCGATCCCATCGAGCCTTTACAGATGCACTTTTATCAGTTGGGAAATCTTTGAAGCCAGGATCGAATAAATTGGCTCGAATCGGAGTTTGTTGATAAATTGTTTGTATTATAGAGAATGGGACTGAATTACTTTCTCAAGCGTGAACCCACGAACATATTTTACATGCTAAACCCTTTAAATTAGACTTGAGGCTGTTAATTTGACCAAAGAGCCGGGAAGGGAATTGCAGTGGATGTGGACGTAGTTGTAGAATGCGTAGGAACAAGTGCTCTCGTATCGCCAGACAAATAAATAGATTAGTGCACGAGGATTCGCCAGTGCAGTGCAGTGTAGTGCTGAGGAGCCCATTAGAAGCGGAAGCAAAGTGTGGCGATGTATCACTGAGAGCGTCACGCCAAGCGGATGATGGCACACAAAATTACGAGTTAAATTAATAAATATTATCTATTCGCCCAGCTTTCCAGAGCGACCAGAGAGAGATCCAGAGTCATACACTGCAATCCTAGCCTTCTTACGGTTAACGACAACAATGAGAGAGATGCTGCCAGGAAGACTGCTTGGCTCCCGTTAGATCTTCCTCCCCTCTTCAGCCCGTTCCATTACAAACACGCAGATATTATTCCGCTCCGTCTGTCCCACTGCTTTCCAATTACCAATATTAATAATTCTTGTAAATAGCATATTTTACAGTCCACAATCCAATTTGTGAATACAACTACAATCCTATTTAAAACTTATGTATGCTCTTGTAAATTACAAGTTACACTAAAATATGTGTACAATTATATTTTCAAAAAGTGCAACTGAAAATGTTCAATGTTTTTTTAAAGCGTTTTAAGCTTTTTCAAAAGCAGTAAAAAATACAATTGCTTGTGGTTGTCTTCTTTCTAATAGTATTGTGTTTATTGTGGGTATGTATTTTGTTACTTTAAAATTTGCATTGTAGTGATTGTTAAGGCTGCTTGTAGTATTGTAATTGTAGCGATGTTCACAATAAAATACTATTCCACACAATTTTAAAGCTCTGCTAGTACCTCATAAGGAAGTGAACTTCTGCGGATTCTCCAGCATTCTACAGGTAAAGATAAAATTCCTCTTGAATTTCTGCCGATGAGTGCGGATTGTTGAGAAGGAAATATGCGGCGAGGAAATGAGAGCTGATCCCTTAAATGTGTGTGCCGGTAGACGAGGAATATCTCAATCTGTTCCCATGTTGGAAAGTGATAAAGTCATGTGATCTCATCTTAGCTCGTCTGGGGATAAATGTGTGGGGTTCCTCATTCCAGAATTTCCTCGCATTCCAAGAGCACTACGTTCTAGAAATTCCTGGCTAAGCCATCCTGTCATACTTGCAACTCCTGCACCCACCCAGCCTTTGGCTCACTTTTATCCCAAAACATAATTTCCTCTGGCTCAGTAGAATCCGTGGGAATCGTGAGCGTATCTCGCGGGATGCCTTTTGTGTAATGAAACTTCCTGCCGTCTAACTCACGATAATCGTTCCACGTGCAGGAAGACGAAGCGAGGAGACGGAAGACCCTTTCCCGCTCTTCGTCACCAACACTTTCAGCCAAGTAACAAGAATGTTGACACTCTCTTTCAGCTTAATTTTGGGCTCCAGAACATCCCTACATATGCTCTGCAAGACTGGAAACAATTTTAAGGCTCCTGCATAAAATACGAGGATGTGAAAAGCCAAGGCTGCCGACCACTTTTAGAGGAAAGTTATGCGGACAGCGGGCACTAAATGATTTCTCGGATTCCTATCTCAGTCTTCATAAAAGTTAGCTATAGACTGCGGACTGCGTGGCGGATGTTGCCTCAAGACGTTCAAATGCTTGCTTCCATTATTTAGATCAATATCAGGATGGTATTAGCGTCATTTCAAGGGAATTCGGCGACAACTGTTCTCAAATTATTTGACAGATCAAGTCCCTTCTTAATGGATAGAAAACACGCCTTTCCCTGAAATATAATAATCTTGTCCCATTTCTACTCCCGTCCCAAAACCCGGATTTCTATTCCCACCCCACAATTCCACACTTTGTCTCAAATATGAAATCAGGCTAAGATGACTCCTAACAGTCTTTCCCAGGGTGTCAAATGTATAGCTACATTCCCAGATGCCAGATTGTTATAAGCTTTCGTCCAACTGTAGCAAAATATTTGCTCTTTGTCAACTTCATCAGTCTGTGAGGACAGCACAAATTACATACGTAATAACTGTATAACATCCCGGATAGCCTTCTTCCCAAAAATACCTAACAAAATTTTATGACGTGGAAAACACCAATTTTATAAAAATTGGCCCACACTGACGGAGAGTCTCGGAAGTACGTACCCACATAATTGAGAGCAAAACATAATTTGAAACTCCACATTGAGATAATTGAGAACTGATTTAGCGTTATTTTTATTGTTCAACAGCTCGTACCGCAGAAAAACTTTAATTCCATTACTGGATTCTCTTTTCTTTGCTGGAAATAGAGTTGGTCAATTTACTGGAACCAGGATCACAGAAGTAACTCTCGAAAGAGCATGAAACGACCGGAATCAAATGGGCCAGAGATTGCACTGTCAATGTGCGGGAAAATTGAAAAACTATTGATATACATTTTTGTTGTTCGTTAGGACGGCGGACAGTGTACTTAGCAGTGATAACTTAGGATTAAACCGAATCCCACGGCAGCTGATTAAATTGTTTGCAAAATCACTCTCCGCCAGCCTCAATAATCTTCTTCACTGCCTCCACAAGAACACTACACGAACAGTGCTGGCGGTTGCGGAAGCATAAAAATTTAAAGGAACTGCGAGATTCCGAGTAAAGTGTAGAAAGAGCACCCAGGAGGGATGCGAAACAAAAATTGATTTTTATGAAAATGCTCATGTTGAATGCTGTGTACTCTAATGCTCTTATTAAATTAAGCCTGAAATAGATTGTGAGATACGCCTGGAAATAAAAAATAACTCTTTGACGTCCCTTCGGCGAATTATTTTTGGTGCCATTTTAATAAAAAGAAAGCGTCCATAATATTCCATGCAGAGAAGGCTCGGGCCGCCCTGTGATACTGGAAACTGAGCCTAATCCCATGCAATTGCAGTTAAACTCACTCATGTAGTTAGAGTCCATGACGAGTCGTTGTGGCAATGAAAAGAAGGAGCCTCATTTGCAACTGTCTCGAGGCTCAGCAGTCAGTGGCGGTTCCAGATATAGGCAGATCATGCAGCCTCCTACACAACAAAATCACAAAAAATATTTATTTTATAACAAACTCCAGACAAACCCCAGTTGCAAAATATGTAGCGATGAATTATTACAATATCGAGCAACTTCATGTGTTTTCAAAATTATTACAGATTTTTGTAAGAAACAAAATTTCAAAATAACAATTTTTGAAAAGAATTTTCAAAATTTTCACCTTCTATGAAAGTTACTCGTTTTAAGATAACAATTTTCGTAAAATAATTTTCGAAATTGACGGGTTTCTTACAAGGACACTTTCGAGAAGAACGATTTTTGACAATGTGAATCGAAAAAGTAAACTCTTATGCTGTGCCTACAGTTAAAATATTTAGAACCGCCACTACTGATGCTCAGTTTGCAGTAGCCTTCCTGTGTGCCCGCAATGTTTATGGATGATTTCTCCAGAAGAGCATTCTTTGAAAGGACAGATAAAGGAACGAAAGGGAAAATGAATTTGGGGTCTATATTTGCATAGCCCCGTGTAGGCGCTCCATGTAGGACTTAATAAATTGCTGATGTAGCGAGCATTTGAGACGGCATTCGCGTAAAAAAGGGAATCTTAAGCCAAGGAAGTGCACCGCTGCCACAGAGGATACAGCCCCGAATTCTCTTTTCAATCTCTTTCAATTTTTCCAAGCATTTTGGTCGGAGTTGTTGTCGGAGCTCATTACTTTTCACTCCTGAGTTGTGGTTGCTTACTTTCTTCCTTTGACCCTGATAAAGAGCAATACTCGGAAACAGCAACAACGGCCTCCGTTTCTGATGACGTCTATCAACTTCATCAACTTCCATTCTTCCGTCTTTTCCCCTCTTTCCTCGCCCCTGCTCTCCAAGTCAAAAGTAAGTTGTGATTTAAAATTGTCTGGCGTCTGGTCGGATGGATTCCCTTGTCGTTAGTGTGGACGGCCTCCTTGGATGTTGACCATTACTGAATTAAAGAAAGTAGTCCTCCATGTCTAATCTCTGAATCTCAAAAGTGAGGAGAGTATTTAACCTTTTCGAAACGGTAATATACTTAGTTTTGAATGTTTTTGCAACAGAAGAATTTCTAGTTTGGACCATTTGAAAATGGTAATTTCTACTTTTATGTCCTTTTAAAAGTGTTATTTACTAGTTTTCACCTTTTTGAAAGTGCTGTTTACTAGTTTTGATCGTTTTGAAAAAGTGTTATTTACTAGTTTTGACTATTTTGAAAAAGTGTTATTTACTAGTTTTGACCTTTTTGAAAAAGTGTTATTTACTATTCTTGACCGTTTTGAAAAAGTTAATTTATAGAATTAAAGACTTTTGTAAAGCATGCTTTCCATGGTTTGCCAGTTGCAAATAGGTTAAGGGCGACGAAGGATGATGGATGCGGAAGGAGGGGAAGTGGCGGAGGTCGTGGAATTCTGAAACTTTGAAACTTTGTTTGGACTCGTTGTGTGGCGTGTCTGTGATTAATTTGTCTCCAACTTTGTCTCAGAGACAAAGTTAGTTATTTTGAGAGTAGGAGTCTAAAATCCATTTTATGAGAGGAATTGATTCCACAAGTTTATTTAGCAGCAAACAAGAGCAATCTCAATTTAAAGAACTTTCTGATGCAGTGAATGATTGGTGGCGCCTGAAATGGAGCTTTCCAGCTGAGACCAGCCAGACATTGATACACTGCTCAACTTCTCACCAACATCGCTTGTCTCCTCCCGTGCAACAGCAACAGCCCTGGAATTCCTTTCTCCGCAGATTGCATCCTATTTATATACACAGGGCCAATGAGATCACCTGATGCTCTTCAACTCCCCAATTACCTGATTTTTATCCCGGCCCTTCCTCGTTTATTAAATTGTGTGTGCACAGCTCGTTAATAACTTCAACCCGTATCTTAATTAATGCAAAAATATATTTCCTGGAGATTATGCTGTGATACAGAGACGCACCTGCTACAACGCTTAGGTAGGTACATTTGTGGTGGTTGTAATACCACTTTTATTATTACGTGTAAATAGCGATTCTTCTGTTTTGTTTTGTAGGGACTTACGTCAAAAAGACATTAGGGGGACGTTGGACTTACGCCTCGCTACTTCTTCCCCCACTGGAAGTTTTGGGTTTGCGTTTCAGTGGGAATTTGTTTAGTGTGAATGTGTGTACGTGGTTTATGAATAGAAATGTGAAGCCTTCGGCACATTCATGTTTAGGATTCGTAGAAGCTGTTTGGGTTTTATTTGCGACCGTAAATTGGTTCTAATGGTGTGGGAATACGTATTTTTATTCAAGTGGGCTACAATAAACTTTAATGTTCAATCTCAAAGTGGAAGATAATAAATCCTTAATAAGGCCTCCAAAGAAATTAGTCTATTTTATTTAGACACCATTCTATCGCTTTTTTCTAATGTACTTTTCCAATTTTGCTATTGTAGAGCTTTGATACACTTATCTTACTGGCAGAGTAAAGTTTTGAAACTTCGTATATATATTTGAGTCAGTTTCGATCCTGTTATCACCGACGAGCTTGCAATTAACTTTCGAAAACTTTGTTAAAGCTTTCTATCTGTACTACACTGAATTAAGCGCTTCATAAATAAAGTTCCACCCAATTTAATCAGCTGAATTTATTTTGGACAAATTGATCGCCTACTTAAGCTTGGCAATTATTTATTACTTAAGTACTCACTGCACTCTGCGTTTGTTGATATCAGGAAACATTATCGGCTAGCAGTGCAATGCAATGTCAAGGGTACAGGAAGTCTATTAGTGCAATCCTATATAATACCAACCTAAGCAAGCTCACTCAACCGATAAGCTAACGAATCAAAGTGACGACCGAGGTTTTTCTATTTTCCAAAAATGATGTTATTCTATTCTACGCCCCTCTTTTGTAGGCACTAACTTTGCGGGGTGAACATCCATACGGTCCACTGCACTGCCAGTAGTTTAACTAATTTCCAGCTCAAACTTCAAAGGAATTTCTAACCCTTTCATGACACCTAGATTACTGCACTGCTTTCGACTCTGATGAGAGCGATTAAGTGTTCCCGCAGTTAATTTATTGCTCAGCAGATACGGAAGTCACTCTTTGATTCAGCTTGTTAAAATCTCTC
>JAQFZC010003612.1:0-18286 GCA_034695205.1 Dicyrtoma fusca | reverse complement strand
ATTGAATATGAAATTGAACTGAATTTACGTTCGAGTATTTTTAAATAAAACCTTTTTCTTTCGCTTTCTCAATTAATTCACTGTGGGATTCCAATCTAATTATTTAATGAATTTACGCCTCATTAAATTGACGAAAAGTCGAATAACCGTCTCAGTCGACGACAAGCCAATGTCGCCAACACCCTACGAGCTACGACCTCCCCTTGAATTTTAATTATTTCCCAAAACACTCGCCTTAGAGTTCAGCTAAGTTCAGCAATATTTCAGCTCTATTTTACAATAGTCCCGAACCCGAGTCTCTAAAATTCTGGATGTTATCCACTTTTTCCACTTTGCAGCAAGAAAAATCAAACTTTATCAAACTGAACTGAAGAGTGAATTCACTCATTCACTGCCTCGATTTTCTTAAAAGATTTTTTTACAGAGCCCGCATTGGCCCGCAATCAGACTGAAGTACTGAAGCCAGCCAAAGTGGCCGCCGTTTCTTTTTTGAGTGATTAATTATTGTTTATTTTTTGTTTTGAATAACAAACAGTCACGTATTGTCAAATTTTTTCGAATAGGCAGTTGAGCGGGTTTTCCACTATTTAAATTGCCCATGGAGGACGTAGCATTGGACGCACGAACCAATGGGAGCGGGCCAAAAGAGATTTGGAAACGCCTCCTCAACTACCTATTCGAAAAAATTTTACAATACGATTTATTTCAGTATCATCGCATCGCGCATCGGTATTCCGTGTTAAAATAATTTTATTATTTTTTGCTCGGTGTTTAAACATTCATAATACATAAATACTTATTATTATCGGCCCTTTTGTCTAGTGATAGAATAATGAAATTATTACAACCAATAATAAATTATTAATATATTACCAGTAATCTGAAATAATTACCACAACAATACCACACTAAAAAAGGAAAAATAATAATGCTTCTTTAAAAACCAGAATTTATTCTGATTTTGACTCTGAATTAGATCAAACTGCTCTTCCCTATAACTCCCTAAGTAGCTTGTAATTCTCCTCACTAAACCCCGTGAAGGCCACGTCTACACAACCCTCGGTCATAGATGTGACTTCATCCAAAACCAGATATATGTAATTACTGTAATTGAATAATTGAATCTTGTAATTATTTCTACTTTCAAAATGAGATTTAAATCGGTTGCTCTTTATTGAGTGAGCGAAGTTACGAAGTTTTACAAACAAAGGCTACTTAATGCTCTTAATCATGATAAAAATGCTTGAACAGTTTTGATTTTCTGTAAGTTCATAATGTTTGACCAGACCTATTTCGAAAGAAGCAGAATCAAATACGTGAGAATTTGCTCAAACATTTTCTGCGGGGTCGAAATGGAGCAATGCACCATGGTCACTCGCACTCCAAACCACTTCAAACTCCCAATTTTCGCTTTAATTCCGGCATAGGACATTTTTAGTGCCGTAAAATTATTTTTTGTCCTAGCTCTCCTCGTCTCCTCACGCATTAAGGAGTACAGTTGAGGTTTCCAGAGATCCAAAGTCCTTTTAGACACATTCTTTATCTGACCCAACTGAGTGATGGTGACGAAAATGAGGAAAATCAAAAAAGTGCCCATAAATGGGAAGGCTAGGTAGATGTGAATGGGAAGAGAGTGAAAGAAAGTGAGGCTGATGTAAATGCAAATTGTGGTTGCGGCGCAGATGGCAAATAGAAGCACTGACAGGACCTCGTAGAGAACTCCATTGAAGGAAACTGTGAGCAGAGTTAATTGTCTAAAAATATTTAATTTTCCCTCAAATTGTTCTTGAGCACTCTTCCCTTTATCCCTAAGTGCGGTGGTGGTCACCACTGTTTTTGGGTCAGCTCCTGAGGTTGGAATATCTGCAAGGCGCTTACTGCAAAGTAATTAAGTTTGTAATCATTCGTAGATACTTATTTGATACAAATACCGCCTTTGACTTTTGATTTTTTCTCAAAATGTAATTCTAACTACCTACCTTAACATTGGCAGCCACTGAAGAACGCTGACGAGATAGCCCCATCCAATCGTGGTCATTACCAAAGCGGTTAGGAGAGCTCCCGAAAATAAATAAAATTCATACACGGCAAAGGCAATGAGAACAGCTTTGTTTGAGCGAACGCTAGGGGGCAGTAGAGAAATTAAATACATGATATCGTCCGGTATAAAGAACATTGTGAGGCTATATGGTGGAGCCAAAGCTATAGGCATGAAGAAAATGCTAAAAATCGGGATTATGGCCGCTGGACTTTCCCACCAGTCAGCAAAGTGGTAACCACTACCTATTATTTATAAAATATTCAAAAAATTGGTTCAAAATATTGTGATTAGAAGTATCTTTGGGAATACCTACAAATACTGTATTATTATTTTTTTTACTTTTTAATTTTGATTTAATTGAATCAACGCCATTGATAACCGTCACAGCTTCCACTTGTCGCATTAGAATACCAGCATAACACATATAGGTCTGTCCCAATATATTACATTTAAAGAAATGCATGCATGTACCAGCTCCGTAATCTTCATCCACAACGATTCTTACAATCAAGCGATAACTTTCGATGCCAATATGCAAAGCGTAGGTGAGACAATTTAAGTAGCAGCACATTTTTCGAAATCGTAGTGACCAACTATTTGACCTGATCAACTGGCAACGTACGGATGAGTCTATGGGAAGTTCGCCATTTGATTTAATTCGTACTCTGTCAATGGGAAAGTATCTTAATTTTGAACACAGGTCCATCGATAACTTAATAATAAAAAGGGAGACAGACCCCATTTCTTAAGAAACTAATCCGTCGTCTGTTTTTTGTCCCCTTTTTGCAAAATACGTCGTTTGAAATGTACCTAGTAGGTATGTTACAAAAGCTTTTGATGTTCAAGTCCATCTGAGAATATAAACTGCAGGCAGATGGTATAGTGCAGCTCGTATTCATACTAATTTACATATACGTAGTTACATATTTTGTTTTGACATTGAGACTACGAATGACGACGGAATTATATCGTAATTAAAGAATTTACGAATATTTATTGATAATCGTATCAATGCATAACGAGAATAAATAGTTTGCCACGACAGCCTTTCCAGCAATTCGATAAACTGTTGTTCACATTCAAGCGCATTAGATGTTATATAAATAATTGCCTGGAAAATTAAATTGTTAAGAGGAGTTATGTATATGCATTACTAAGTTAATTAAAGTGTATACTATATAACTAATATTTTGCGGCTAATCGGTCAGGTAATTGCAAATAATCGATGGTAAAAGCAAATAACGGAATAATTACTTCTGTTTTCTGAGTCAATCATAGTTGCCAACGTAACGAGAGAATTAAGCCTAAGCACTGGGTAAAGCTATTATGGCAGACGAATTTTTCGGGTTTGCTTGTATGGTACTTACTTAATTGGTTTGGTAATAACTTAAAATAAGCAATAATTATTACAATTAAAATATTTAAGTAATTATCTATCAGCGTAAGTAACAAAGTCGATAATCATATAATAGGTTATATTTCTAGTTAAATTCTCATTACTAAGTCGTCCTGGTCCTGGTCCTGGGTACAAGAAGAGAAATTCCTAATTGGCTGCCGCCATCGTAACAGTGACAGCAAAAATTCAAGTATGCAAGCAATCGTAATCTCATCAATTACTTTCAGCCTATTTGTTTTCCATTTATTAAATATTTTAAATGTAGATACATATTATGAACAAGGTCGTTAGGAATTATTTAAAATTATTTACGTTTTATTAAATTAAATTTGTTTACATAGGGGTTGCTGAGAAATTAATCGTACTATGTATTTATTCATACTTTAGTTGAATTTTGCCTACTTTTTCATATTCCGTTACTAGCTTTATTGCCCCAATAAGACTACATTTTTTGTATTTATAATCATTATATGCACATTTGCTAATTAACTTAAAGGCAAGTCCAAGTTCATGATATACATTTCGTACAAAACTACAAATGCAAGTTTTGTTGTGGTAAATGTGTTGAACTTGAGAGTAGTTACGAGTTGTGCAGACTTTGGACAGTCTTTCGTTCTGTTGTTACGTATGTATGATGCGACCTTGAGTTTAGGTAACTCAGATTCAATACTAGGTGTATTTCTTATTAATTCCTATGTACCTATATGTCATGTAGGCATAGAATCAACAAGTTAATTAAATAACCCAATTATTTATTTATTGAAAACTGCCAATTACCTAATGCCAACAACTGAGGTTGAAAAATACAATGATTCAAACTGTACGGCAACTCAAACCAAAACTACAAAGAGTAGGTACCTAATTTATATATTTATTGATTACAAATAGCCCGTGAGAGCAAAACGGCCCAAATGGAGTTCAACTTGGGCATTTTGTCCTTAAGGGCAATTTGCCCGCTAAACGGGCATTTTGCCCTCTTGAGATATTACCCACTCGCTAGGGATTTTGTCCACGAGCGGCATTTTGCCCAAAGTTAAATTATATGTTTAATAAATAAAAGGTTTTTGCATAAAAAACACATTGGTAAAATCTGCTCTTTCATTTTATGAATTGAATATGTTGGATATGTATGAACCCACTTTTAGGGAGCTACGAATCACTTATATTTTTAAATATTACAAGAATTTGTGCACAAACCCAGTTTCATAACTCAATGATAAAAGTGCAAGTCCAGTTCCAAAAAATAAACAATAAAAAGTGGATTTAACTAAAGAATCGTAAAGTGGGAGAGGCTCCACTTTTTCCGCATCCGCGAACTCCCATTCCTTAGAATTTGGATTGTCTAGTATCAGATGATTTAACAGCGAAGTTACATCTCGCTTCCGCAAAATATGCTTCATTTTATCCCAGTAGTTATACATTCCTGAATTCAGCATGTATCGAAATAGAAGAACCGGGACGTCCCTATTGGGCAAATAAAATGACCAAACCTTAAAAGATTCAAAAACGTTTCCCTTGTTAAAAAAGATCTTTTGTAAAAGAGTTCGTGCAGTCCCGCAGACAACCCATATAGATTATCGTGTTCGAGAAGTAGACCAAACCGATCACTTTCAAGAATTTCTTTTATTTTCAATGTCGAACCAACCCCCGCAGATGGAAATTGTTTACATTGTTGCATTAGTAAATTGTGATTTTGAGCTTCAATTGTTGTGCGATTAATCATGCGTGATTTGTTATAATTGAATTTCCGCAGTGCTTTATCCTGACTGGTCACCCACATATTTTTCATTGACGAGAGCTCTTAGTGACTTTTGAGGGACGACAGGTTTGAACGTCGTTCTGTAGCTCTGCCAATGACTTGTAAATATGACACTAAGAAGAAGTGCTTTAAATGTCCAAAGTGTACAAGTACTTGTTTTTGTACTCGCTTCTATAGTTGATCATTTGGCTGATTAGAGATGCTACAATCAGTTCAACTGCTATACTAACAGAATTTGTTCCAATACTTGATTTTGAAATGCATACAAGGGCTAATAGTGTCCCACCCAGCGTGGCCCAAACAATCCCATCAAACGGCTGAACAAGAAATAAACTTGAAGGAACGTCCAAGTTTAAATTTTCGCCATACAATAAGCGGGAGGAATGCATGCCAATATGTACAAGTACAGGATGTTCCTTGTGAATGCATTTCGTACATGAACTATCCAGTAGGATAAATCCGTCTATATATCTTCGTGGGTTAGATTTGAACTGTGCATCATACTTAGGAGTTAAATTAACTCGATTGGCTAATTCGAAAAAGAGTTTTTCTTGAACGACCATGCAGTCATTTGCTTGATACATCTGGACAAGTGACCTTTGATTTGTTGTGAATCCTTCAATGTGTTTACCCGTATAAAAGTAGTAAATTCTTGCTTGGTAAAAATTAAATCTGGACTCTTTGAACGTGGCTACAATGCCGTCGAAGGATGTCCACCAAGATGGTAGCTGAGACAGAATGAAGTCAGTAGCACAGAGTCTGGAATTCCGGCATTTCAAATGTAGTCGTGTTGCAGTCCGAAGAACTAATTTCCCTTGCATGTCCAGTAATGTGAACCTTAGCCAGACGTAGTTTAACGGTAGAACGCATAATCTTTTTTCAATGTACTTGAAATTTTGAACCTTTTCATACGTTGCGAGTAAAATTATAATATCTCTTTCGTCGCTGAGGTTTCTGATGTATGCTTCACCGCCATGCAGTGGGTCGTCCAATAGAAATAACCCCAGTCTAACTTCGTCTACGGATGGTATGGCAAGAAAAACGGTGCAAATCGTTTGGTGTTTAAGGTGTTGTACGCTTATTACGTCCAGTTTGTTGAGATCGTCATATCTCTGAGTTATTGAGTGGGTCACACTATGGACTAAACTGAGTTAAGCTTCTATTTCTTTTTCGAATGGGTCCTTGTTTTTCGGCGTAATAGTTATGAATTGGCACGGACTGAGTGAGCTTATAATGAAACTGAGTGGTGGTTGAATGGTAACTATACCATCCGATAAAATCGCTTCCAAAAAGCTGAGGTATGTACAAAGTAGAATAAAATTTAATTTCGCCATCTTAATGACAACAGTTTGCAAGCTAAGCTAAGGTGTAAAAGCCTGTGTGCAAACGCTAGGCTGAAGCTTGATTACTTATGTATATGAATGTACTGTCGCTTGATTTTTTCTGCTTTGTTTGCGTCACGTAGAATGTTAACACACTATTAAACACAATTATATTATTGTCATCGTGTTCAATATTTCCACATACATACATGTGTACACGCACTCTAGGGGCTTAAAAGAATTGAAATATTTTTAATATACCTAATCATATTTGATAAACGTTCCACAAGTGAGCCGTTCGTTTTGGTAATATTTTTTTACAAACATGTTTATAAGTACTTCAATATTTTTTCAGTGTATTAAGCTAATTTTCAACTACGTTGCGTTATGCACGCGCTAAAGTTGTGTTTGTAATGTTAATGTAAGTTGCTGTAATGGAAAGCACTCTAGTCATGGCTTTAAAAACGAATCTCCAAAAATGTTACATTAACTTAACAAGTTGACTGCTTGTTCCTTAGTCTAATCATTCCACCGTAACACAATCTGGTAGTTTGTTTGTTAATAGTTATATAACCAGATCGCAAGTAATTTTTTGACTGGCACGATAGCACTAAAACGATAACAGCACGCAGTAGGAATAGTCAGCAATTTACTTTATACAACTTTTTTATGCCAGTCAATTGTAAAAAAAAAATTAGGTCTTTAGAGAATTGCATCCCTCGTCTTGGCACAAGCCTTGCGGGTCCTCGTTAAACTTGAATAATAAATTAGAGCTAAATAAGTTAAATTTTACTAGTTCAACAATACCTTCCCTCTTACAGCTCGATTTCAGAAGTAGAAGACCGAGCGGGAGAACCAATCGGGCGACCTCATAATTACCATCATGACGTGTCTACGTCGACGTTTTTTTGCCCTTAAGGGCTGCAGGAATTTCAATGGCTGCAATAAAAGAATTTAATTTACAAGCATATTAACAAGTTATAGGCTGGTAGTACACTACTACTGTACATATTTGTTTCCTGATCTTTTCAAAAAACGCATTTTTGCTTTTGCACGCACTAAGCCTACTAGCATTAAAATAAAACTGATTGTAACCGACTTTTCGTAAAGTCTAATGAAAATGTATAATAAGTTAATACGCTATTTCCTAAGTTATAATTAATTAATTTTAATTATGTCATGTTTCTGGTTTTAACATTTCACAGTGGCCGTTTTTGCTCCTCTTCCCGGTTTGCGGCCATCTAGGTAGTTCTGCCGCCATCTCCTTATTGCACGCAGAAGACGTGACCTCCTTGGTAATGAGCATTTTGCCACTTACAATTAGTTAGGGCAATATGCCCCATATTGTAAGCATTTGGCCCTGCACGGGCGACTTGCGCTGTTAATGTGCGTTATTATTCTCTCTCAAGTGATCTTTTGTGGGAGTTTTACCCCTCTAAGACATTTTACCCCTTTCGGGTGCTTTTTGAACCGTGACGATGGCGCGAAAACAACGCGTAAGGGCAATGTGCATGTGTTCCCATTAACCTATGATTGCTGTGAATATTTAATGCATATTTCGTATAAAACGAAATTGAAACTAACCACTTTGGACAAAACGTTTGGGCAGAATAATTCAAAGCAGCTGAACTGAAAACAATTTTAAATTTTTACAATCTGTAGCGATGTCCGGGCTAGGGAAAGACGATCATCAAAATACGTGTGAGCACCAAACCTTAGCATCAAAAGCCATATTTATTCTGAAATTACAATAGATGTAATATCGCTTTACCAATTACAACAATTTATAAAAAGGTCAGAATCCAAAAATTTAAATCCCACTGCAAAAGTGCTTTTTCTAATTATAAGTAATAGGTTTAATAACACGGTTACTACAATTTTTGGCGTAACGTCATCGTGCGATACACCATTTGAACGGAAATGACGAGTAAATGAAAGATCTAAGGTTGGTTTATCAATTTGATATCAAAATGTTGAAATATTTTCAAAAACGTTCAAAAAACATGAAAAAACTGACTTTTTATGAGTTAAAATCAGGTCAAAGTTTAAAGCGCTAGCCGATCTGCTTTCTCGTTTCCACGATAACCTGAATGACTTGGCATCGAAACTAGCTGCACTTTATTGCTGGAGGTAAGAACGTTCAGACTATAGTTACACTCAAACACAAGGCTGGACGTAGTCGAGTTCTTTGCTAATGCTGCAAGTACGGTAAGGCTATCACTGCAAATGCTGATAGTACTGTTTTGCATTTTACTAGTGTAACATTGCATAGATTTCACATTGGAAAGAGTAGAGTAGGTGTATCACGGGTTGTAAAACATCTACTCAATCTCCCTCATTGACGCTGCCACTACCACATCCCGTGTATTCAGCAGTTTAGAGCTAGTATCTATGAACTAGACATTGCCAGCGCAAGAGTACACTTGATCCTTGTACCTCCAAAGACCTATAGCTGATATTTGATCTACCCCTATGACCAAGGTGTGCCCCATTTTGACATCACTGGTGTCAATCTTGGCTGAGCTACAAGGTTTCCACTGGGCAGTGTCGGGTCATGGGTTCTGAGATTTCAGCTTCTTGCCAAAAACGTGCAACTCAGGAATCACGGGTTCTCTCAGCCATACCCGATAAGGTATCTTCTTTTCATACCGTCCTAATTTTCCTAAAGGCCCATTTCATACAATGCGGTTACAGCACTCAATGACCCAGTTGAGATAATAAAAGTTTTTACGCTCTTACTTACTCTTAATTGCTCCGTGGATGTCAGCTTAAGGGTCCGCAACTGGAGAATGACACTAGGTTTGGGCAACCTAGTGGCATCCACGAACGCGAGTTGGGCACTGAAGTGACCAAGTGGCAGTCCCTGTATCCAGTCAGTCGAAGGGACTAATTACTGAGTGATCCGTGAATGGCTCATCAGTTAGCTTATTAGCCCTGATTCTTGTTGGTCGCACAGGTCTGCTGCTAGACGAGCACGTGCAAGGTCTCCATGACCTAGCGTTGTCGTTATTAGAACAAGAGGGTTGGGCGGGGATGGAATGTAGGCTCCTTATTTGAAGCTGGAGACTTCCTCCCTATGGTTTGTTTTTTTCTTTGTCAGCCGATCCAGATCCTGACTGCTGGCACCAAACGGTGGAGTAGCAGGTCACCCACCCGAATATTTCTTTCTAGGTCCGGTAGTCTGTGAATGTTCTCCTCTACATATTTAGAGGTTTTTTAAGTAGTTGGGCATTTTTCCCCTTCATAGCCTTGTTTTTAGCACCGATGGCTTTCCAATAGTTTTTGAGTTTTTAGACCCCACCATTTAGACTGTGGCAGACTCATTAGTAGGGTTACTCGCTTGATGAGAGCCTGAGGGTAGAGATCCTTTGATGGATCGTATCTCAAATTTATCACTAAGGATTAGTGACTTAGACGTGACATTTTGTGAAGTGTCTATACCCAGCTCTTCCTGAGTTAGTGCTGAGTGCTACCTCTATAATAGCTCGGCCATAACAACATCTATAAAGCAAATATTGACAGAATGTTAGCAATGTGAGAGTAAAACGTAATTGGGCTGTAACGCAATGTTTAAGTGCGAATATACTCTATGTCACAGTCCCAGAACAATTAGACGCCAACTTTGTGGACAAAAGATTTTATTTAGAAACTTGATCTGAACTTTATCTTGAACTGGACAAGAATAAAAGAAAATCTTATCAGAAGAAAATACATAGCTACGGCCACACTAAACGTAAAAGATGAATACAATCGTTTTTGTACTGTCACGGTAGTGGTACTAACTAGCGTCGTAATTCTAACTATAGTAAAAGTAAAGAGCATCTGTAATGGAAGGCTTATCTTCATATCAGCATATCAGAGAATGCTATTTGTACAAAGAAACTACTATATTAGAGGGGATGGCCTAGTTGAGAATCAAGGGGTCTTTTTTTTGGAAACACGGATGTACGTGTCAGATCTCTGCCCAAACCTGAAAGGGCATTTATTAAATTTTCCAAAGACAGAGAAGAACTAAAAGAAAGACTAGGAAGATCAGCAAGGGAACTCCAAAGAAAACAAAAATTGAAGCATTTCTTACCACCTAAAAGGGTACCAATCACGGAAACCACAAGTATTCCAAAAGGACTACGGTCTGTCCCAGAGAAGCTACATAAGTAGTACAAAGAGTAGTACAAGTGGCGCATCAACTATAATCAGTATAATATAATGATTCTTCGGTAGAACAGGAGAAACGGAAACAGACAGAACAAGCAGGCCACTCAAAAAGAGGGACTACCGGGTCACTTTTTAATTCAGGAGGGTGTTACCGATACGAAGAATATCAAGTATGTATTCCCGTAATACCGGGGATTTGATATAATATATAAATACACGTAAACGTTAAGAAACACGTGATAAACTACACAACTAGAGCACGGTAATGAGTAAAATATGGGCATTTGTGTGCCATTACAGTTGTATGATGATACAATATTGGCATTAATTCAGACTGTGTGGAGCTCACACCACTAAAAGAATCTAATCAGAACTATTAAAGTGAAAAACATGACATCATTAATATTAACTATGTACAGTACAACGGTCGAATAAATGATAAAAACCACATTAGTGAATATAACACTAAAAGTCCACTCGCTATATAAAACCACCATTAACGTGAATAAAATATTCATTGATTGGCAAGGATTCGGATGCAATTGGTAAGTTCATTTATTTATCCGCACACATAAAATAGTAAAATTCGTAATAATCAGCAACTATGTATGTATATAAGACTTCTAAAACTAAGAGTTCTAGAGAACGAACGGCTAAGCGACCATTCAGCCTTGACTTGCTGGCAGTACATAGTAGGTAATAGTGCCAAACAAGCATCAGTGCAGTGGTAGTAGTTTTTTTTACTTTGTAAATGACATTGTTTCAAGTAATCTACTCACAAAAACCAGGAAATAAAGAAGCCCCAATTAAGCGTATCCCGAGTTGTTTTCACGTCAACAAGCAAACAGTTTTGCTGCGCACACACGGTTCTTGTTAATCCGAAACTTTATTTTGCAGTATTACGTAGATAAACACAGGACGGCTACTTTTAGTGTAATAAATTACGCCAGTGCATTATCAATATTGTAAATTACAGTCTTTGAACGATCCTAATCTATTATACTTGTGCAGCGGATATAATTCCTTACGGGCAATCATGAGTGATATGTAAGTGCAAATTGATTTAGTGCAATTAGTGAGAAAGGTCGGGTGCAGATATATTTCGAGGGAATGCGTTAAATACAGGCGCCCAAAGTCCAACTCAATTTGTTGGAAGGGGAGCGTCAGGGCAAGCCTAATTCTATTGTTAGGCACATAGACGTAGACATCATGTTCAACGAGAAAATTAGTTATTTTAGTTGCTGTCCGACTAATTCACGAACTTAATAAACCTAAAAATATCTACAATGGTAAAACCCACTTTCATGCAAATACGACCTACATGTGTTTTTAAATGTTTCCAAAATTTGTGCACAAAACCAGTTTCATAGCTTAATGATAAAAGTGCAAGTCCAGTTCCAAAAAATAAACAATAAAAAGTGGATTTAACTAAAGAATCGTTAAGCGGGAGAGGCTCTACTTTTTCTGCATCTGCAACCTCCCACTCCTTTGAATTTGGATTGTTTATTTGTATCAGTTGATTGAACATACTAGTTACATCACGCTTCCGCAAAAAGTACTTCATTTTCTCCCAGTAGTCGTGAATTCCAGAATTGAATAGGTTTTGAAATAAAAAAACAGCAACGTCCCTATTAGGAAAATAAAATGCCCACACCTTAAAAGATTCAAACAACTTGTCAGTTGTTACATAAGATCGTTTGTGAAAAATTTCGTGCAGACCCGCAGTCCACCCATAGAGATTATCGCCTTCAAGCAGTAAACCAAACCGATCGCTTTCAAGAATTTCTTGCATTTTCAGTGTCGCACCAAACCCCACAGTTGGAAATTCTTTCCAATGTTGCATTAGTAAATAGTGATTTTGGGTTTCAAATGTTGTGCGATTAGTCTTGCGTGTATTGTTATAATTGAGTTCCAACAGTGCTTTATCCTGATCGGTCACCCAGATATCATATTTTTCATCAACGAGAGCTCTCAGTGACTTTTGAGGGACGACAGGTTTGAAAGTCGTTCTGTAGCTCTGCCAATGACTTGTAAATATGACACTAAGAAGAAGTGCTTTAAACGCCCAAAGCGTGTACAAGTACTTGTTTTTGTACTCGCTTCTATAGTTGATCATTTGGCTGATTAGAGGTGCTACAATCAGTTCAACTGCTATACTAACAGAATTTGTTCCAATACTTGATTTTGAAATGCACACAAGGGCTAATAGTGTCCCACCCAATGTGGCCCAAACAATCCAATCAAAGGGCTGAACAAGAAATTTTAAACTTGAAGGAACGTCCAAGTTTAAATTTTCGCCATACAATAGGCGGGAGGAATGCATGCCAATATGTACAGGTACAGGATGTCCCTTGTGAATGCATTTTTGCATGAACGTACATGAATTATCCGGTAGGATAAATCCGTCTACAAATCTTCCTGGGTTTGATGTGAACTGTGCATCATACGTAGGAGTTAAATTAACTCGATTGGCTAATTCGAAAAGGAGTTTTTCTTGAACGGCCATGCAGTCATTTGCTTGATACATCTGGACAAGTGACCTTTGATTTGTTGTGAATCCTTCAATGTGTTTACCCGTATAAAAATAGTAAATTCTTGCTTGGTAAAAATTAAATCTGGACTCTTTGAACTTGGCAACAATCCTGTCGAAGGATGTCCACCAAGATGGTAGCTTAGAAAGAGTGATTGCCGTAGTACATAGTGTGAAACCCTGACATTTCAAATGCAGCCTTGTTGCAGCCCTCAGAACTAATTCCTTTTGAATGTTAAATAATGTGAACCTTAGCCAGATGTAGTTTAGTGGTAGAACGCAGAAAAAATTTTCTCTGTACTTGAAATTTTGAGACTCTTGATATTTTGTGAGTAAAATTAAAATATCTCTGTCGTCGCTGAGGTTTCTGATGTATGCTTCACCGCCGTGCAGTGGGTCGTCCAGTAGAAATAACCCGAGTCTAACGTCATCTGCGGATGGTATGGCAAGAAAAACGGTGCAAATCGTTTGATATTTAAGGTATTGCACGCTGACGTCCAGTTTGGTGAGATCGTCATAACTTTGAGTTATTGAGTGGGTCACACTATGGCTTAAACTGAGTTGTGCTTCCATTTCTTTTTCAAATGTGCCCTTGCTTTTCGGCTTAATAGTTATAAATTGACAGGGACTGAGCGTGTTTAAAATAAAACTGAGTGATGGTTGAATAGTAGTTATAACATTTGATGAAATCCCTTTCAAACAGCTGAGATATGCACAAAATAGGACACAATTTAACTTCTCCATCTCAAGGATAAGTGTTTACAAACGATGGCGTCAAAATGATGGAAAAAACAAGTTCGAATCTTAATTATTTCAATGCATGGACCGTCGTATGCGTTTTCTCCTTTCTCCACGTCACCTCGAATGTGAAAACAATTTTAAGAACTGTAATCGTGTTAAATATTTCCATGCACACGTGTACACGCCCTTCAGGGAATGAAAAGAATTTTAGTAATTCTACCATTTGTTTTATATATTAAAACACATTTGACAAGTTTTGAACTATGAGCCGAAATGGCTTCTTTCGTTTACACTGGGACATTATTTTTAAATGAGTTCATTACCATAAGTACTTCCATGTTTTCTCTTACCATTGTGTTAGGTTAAATTTCAAATACTGTTCGTGATGCACGCACTAATGTTTTGCTCAAATTGAAAGCACTCTATAGACATATGGTATTAAAAAAGGAGCTTTGTTTTACTTTCACATCACAATTAAACTAGGTTTTTCTACTTTTTAGTCTAATCAATCCAGCGGATTTTTGCAAGGTTCAAATTAAATATTTAAAGAATTCATACCCCTCGCACACCTTTCGTGTTTCTATTTAATATTAATAATAAAATAATAAATTAGAGCCAAACAAGCTGCATAATTCAGCATTAGCTCACCATAAACCCAAACACAAAATGACAAATAAATTTTTACCTGCCCCATTTTTGGACAATGAATTGTAAAATGTTGATTGCTTTGTAGATATTACCACTCTACTTCAATAGGAGCAAACCGAGAAAGAAAAAGACGAATGAGCTGACCCGAGTGACCTCATAATAATTTCCATGCTGCTTCTACGTCAATGCTTTGTCTACTATGAAAGTTAAAAAAATGTAAATAATAATAATTTAATAGTAATCACTAGTAATCAGGAATCTAAAATCTAATCAGTTGCTGCCTTTTATATTTTTAAGTACGACACAAACCAGACAAACTTGATCCAAATCTGTATATGAGCTCACTTTGAATTCTTACAATTCTTTTTCTCTGAATTGTAAATTGTAATTATTGTAATTCAACAACGTGGTTTTCAGTGTTCAGTAGTGTGTGTTGGGGTCGTATGTTTTACTTTTTTTTTTACAAACAACAAGTTAAAAAATCACCAGAAAGTCTATGTTGTATGTGGAACAATAATAAAAGTAAACGCTCTCGTTTTATTGGATAAGTATCCACCCATCAATGAATTAAAATAAAATACAAACTACTTTTAGAAAATAGGTCGGTCCTTAAATAAAGCGCATAGTAATTAAGTTTGAAGTTTACGTAATACTTTTAATTTAATTTGAAGTCTAGAATCTACTGTAAAAATTATTAAACCTGATAAACTTAAGTATGTATTTGACTTTTTTTTAAATAACTGCAGCAACACTTCCCTTTTTTCAAGAATGATCTCAATGGGGAAATCTAAGGAAGCTTTACTTCAGGAAAATCTGTCCCTTCAAGGCGAGGAAATAGAAATCTTGCGTTCCATGTACGACACAGACTTTCAAATCGAGGATGAAACCCCGACTTTCAGTGTGACGGTGAACATTGCCAAAAATGATAAAAACGCTGGGGAGCCCTTAAGTTTTGCTGAATTAGAAAAATGGGAAGCCACTCTCGTCGTGTCCTATCACCTTGACTACCCATCAACATCACCGCCGATCTATCATCTGTCCGTCCCATGGCTCTTTGGAATTGGAAATAATAAAGTTGACACAATTTATAAAGAATTGAATCAAATCGCAACCCTCCACAAAGGGGAACTCATCGTCTATTTCTGGATTGAGAAACTCCGTGAGATGCTCACTGACCTGAAACCTCAATTCCTGTCAGAGTGGCCGGAGCCTCAAACTTATAGGAGCAAGCTCATCGACGTCACTGAGCCCCCGACGACTGACCAAGCTAAGAAAGACACCCAGCAAGTGCCTCAAATCCAAATATTCACCGGAGAAACATTAACAGATAGAAAAAGTACATTTCAAGCTCATGTCGCCACTGTTAATTCGGTTGAAGATGTTAAGACTGTCCTGAGGCAACTTTATCAGAACAAAAAGATTTTGTCGGCCACTCACAATATGTATGCCTACAGAATCGATAAGGACTCGGTGCCTGGACAAAGTTCAGTCATTCTCCAGGACTGTGAGGATGATGGGGAAACCCATGCTGGAGGAAGATTACTTCATTTACTTCAAATCTTGGACTGTAGAAATGTGGTTGTGATCGTGAGTCGATGGTACGGTGGGATTCATCTTCATGGAGATCGCTTCAAGCACATTAATAATGTGGCCCGGGTTCTTCTCGAGAAGCACGGTTTCATCCGGAAAGGATCCGGGAGTGGAGCCGGAGCCGGTGGTGATGGGAAAAATAGCAAAAATAAGACTAAATAATTATTTTTAACAAAAACTGTACAGTTTTGCTTCTGTCTGATTGTTTATTATGTCATTGTAATAATACGTAACTCGAGAATAATATTGTTATTACCCAAAGCTAATGAATCAATGCAAAACATTTTTTTTATTGTTACATACTGGCCATTTATTATATAAACATTTGACCTAGCGCCCATTCGACAGCAAATTATTTACGTTTAGGAATTTTGTGTGGTGAATAGTTATTTGTTATTTCGATATATAGTGGCTATGTAAATGTATTTTTCATATGAAATCCCGGAGTAATAATTTTGTAAAGCTTTCTACCCTTTTAACACATAATCATTCGAAGGAGTGAAGTTGAGTGAAAACTATTAAGAACAGAAGCATACTAATGCATACTGTATTGTAAAACCGGGTTACTCTAGTTGTTTGCGGTCAGGAAAACCGCATTAATATCAAATTAAGGGTAAAAGTCTACTTCGTAAGTAAAATGGTGCTAGTTTTTTCCTTAACTATGGCAACTTTCCTTTGACATCAAAAGTTACTACTATGCCTTTTCCCTAAAGATAATTTTACTGCTGAATTTAGGTAACTAGGTCAGCTTACAATTAGAATCTATAAAACGACATTTAAAGAATAGAAAAACCTCATTTAGCTTTAGTTTTGTGTTTCGATTCTGATACTAAAAATAAGTAGATACTTGTTTGCTACCAATTCGTTTAAGAAAGACAAAAAATGGGATCTATTTTCCTAAAAAGTAGCACACTTTTAGTTTTTGCAATAATACTAGGCGTTACTACGGCCTTTCACCGTGACCGTAGTGTGCGACAATCGTTTGATTCTGATTGTTGTTCAGATCGTGGTTTCACCCGTATATTCAATCCAGTCTGTGCCTCGGACGGCGTCACCTATTCCAACGACTCTATTTTTGAGTGCGAACAGGAATGTAGACCAAGTAAGTAGCTTTTAATTTAATCTTTTAATCGAAATCGAATTACCTATTTTTATTGACTTTTATGATAACTTCATAATAATTAATGCAACAAAATTGCTCCTTTTTTTAAAATAGATTTGAAAATTACTCGGCGCGGAATTTGCTGACTGCTGACTGATGAGAAGCCTGTAATTATAAAAACTAATTTAACTATGTGAACGAAGTCCAATACATACAAATATAAAACGATAATAAACAATGTCAAATCATTTCAAACTCTGCACTTAGTTGTGCGTTTAAGTCTTGAGTTATCATTGCTCTATATAGTGCAATCTATACAAACCTTGCAATAATATCTTAGCTAATGCAATATGTCAGTTAAGTAGCACGATAAATTACTGAAACACTGACAAAAGAAGTGTAATGCTAGAAACTGTTGCAGTCCATTACTTACTGTTTAATGAACAGAGGAAGACCCCCAAGAAATATGTAATGTAGTAACGCAGCTATACAATATATAACGATCCGATTTTTATTAAACGAAATCAAACGGAAGCGAACACACGAAACGATTAAATCAAGTCGATTGTAGAAAAGAGTAAACTATTTAGTTAACTACTAAGCCTATAATTATATATACCTAAACTAGTAATACCCCATTTCAAAATTATTACGACGATTATTTAAAATTATGATTAAAAATAATGCACGAAATAAATGGGTTTTCAGTAATTATATATTGAAAGGTGTAGCTTGAATCTGAAAAGCAATAAGCTCTGACTGCTTTCGAACACGGTCTTGAATAACTTGAGAAACTCCGAATACTTCCTTGTTACTCTGTAAAGGCAAAAAAGTACAAAGTTAGTTTTCAAATAGACAGTGAAATAATTATACAATCTTTAATGGTTAAAGGTAATTACACACCTATTTTCGAAGCTGAACGGTAAATGGAACTGCTGGTGCAGAGTATTGGTAGCCACTTCTAGCTTCAACAATTTCGGGGATGGGTTGAGGTTGAGGGGG